>NQII01003975.1:189345-208324 GCA_002778355.1 Clitarchus hookeri
CCCCCCCCCCCCAAGGGCCTAGCATTGAACGTTCGTACAGACTTTTCACCAAAAAAACAATCGGGTCACCGCTGACAGTCCTATAGGTACACGCAGTGCGACTAAAACACAGCACGCCAGTTGAGAGCCTTGGGCTTAGTGGCGATGGCGCACTTGATGCGCGAGGCAGTGTCGCCCTGTCGCTCTCGCTCCACACGGCATCATGCGCGGAAAAAAGCTCCAGGTAGACGGGGGCCCTAATAAGTCTGTAGATTGCTGCCTCCTCGCCACATGAACGTCACGCCTTAGCAAGCACGGCCACAAAGGAGTCCGTTACAGCTTGAGTTATATTTTTAACGAGTCCAGCTTTCCCAACCGTGCCTACACACAGCGTTTAAGCTCCACGGCCTCCGCAGTGGCACCGTATTTCACGCCAATCCCATGACTTTCCAGTACCTTCGGCCTCTTGGCACCCAGCNACGGCCACAAAGGAGTCCGTTACAGCTTGAGTTATATTTTTAACGAGTCCAGCTTTCCCAACCGTGCCTACACACAACGTTTAAGCTCCACGGCCTCCGCAGTGGCACCGTATTTCACGCCAATCCCATGACTTTCCAGTACCTACGGCCTCTTGGCACCCAGCCGAGGTCAAAGATCTACACGAGGCCCCACGATGGCCACCTAACTGTAGAGTGCCAAGGTTAACCTTCCACAAAAATGTATTCTTATAGTTACTGTACACTTGTAACACATGGAAAATTGCTCAGTCCTCTTTCTACCTCAAGATCGTAATGCGTGTTTCAACAGTAAATAAACGCGCACACGTTTGTGTGTGTGTGTGTGTGTGTGTGTGATCCTTTCGATGACTGATGCGTAAGCTGGACATGCCTGTGTGGGGAAGCAGCCGGCATCTCTATTATATCCAACACCGGAAGAAAAAATGAAAAACGTAATTTCACAATAAATCTGAAGAATAAATGCGCATATAAAGATTGCAGTGGAACTATCGCTTACGCCTGGCTTCACAGACTGCACTAGAAATAGGATGTAGAGCTTAACTTCTCTTCGACAGCGAGGTTATTAGAGACAGCAGGTANACGCCTGGCTTCACAGACTGCACTAGAAATAGGATGTAGAGCTTAACTTCTCTTCGACAGCGAGGTTATTAGAGACGGAGCAAGCTGCTCAGAGAAGCAGGACGAGGAAGAAATCGGCAACGGCGTGTAGTGAGGAACCATCTCAGCATTCGCCTGGAGTGATTTCGGGGAACCATGATAAACCGAAATCAGGATGGCCGGACCGGGAATCGAATCCGTGTCCTCCCAATTGCGAGTCCAGTGGTTTACCGCTTCGCCCCCACGCTCGGTGATCAGAAACGAGAAACACTAAAACTTTAACATTATATGACAAAAAGTTAATATTTAAAGTTGTAATACTTTTAATTAATACAGCCATATCAAAATCATTCTTGAAGTAATTGGTTGGGGGGGGGGTGCAAAGCCGGAACAAACGTTCGAAATAGCTAATTTAATATTTTGGTGTTCGTCACAATTCCCCTTCGGTNACAAACGTTCGAAATAGCTAATTTAATCTTTTGGTGTTCGTCACAATTCCCCTTCGGTTCATACAAATCTCACGCCAGCACTTCTAGTTATTTATGTAGAATTTCTCTATAAACCTTTTTTTTTTTCAATAAATTTTGCAAATAATTTGATTGCATATAATGCAAGCGTGAAAACTTTATCTTCTCTAGTTATCATTTTACATTTAATTAAATTACACGTGAAAGTAATTTTTTCCCAAAAAATAATGCGCTGAACGTTGTCAGCCTTTAAGGGGAAAGTAAGCCAACACGTTCAAAGCTGGATTGTTAAAATATGTACCATGAATCCCTTTCAGAAAAAATTTCTAAGTAAATTATAGCACGTAACGAAGAAACAATATATGTTTAAATAAAGGTCTACTAGGCTAATACCATGTTACCGTGAATTATCCATATGAGAGATGTTACGTTAAATACGTGATTCATTTAGGTGTATAACAGATTTACTTTTTACACTGTTTAAAATTTAGTAACTCAACTACACCCAGTGAATGCGCGTTTCAAGTACTTCCTGCGTAGGGTATAGGGAACCAGGCAAGTACCCGTGCAAGCACGATAAATACAACATGGACGTACGGCACACTGTACTCTCTGTAAATGATGCACTAATGCCTTTCTTGCACGTATAACAATGAAAAGTCGACCTACTGGTGCGCTTATCGGCCACATTTGAATGCAGGCGCGCAGCCTTGGGAACTTCCGGCTAAAACCATTGCGATACGACGCGGGAATCCGGCGGTAAGCTAGAGCCGGTGCATGCACTGTACGCGAACTGTGCAGCAACGCTTCTTAAAATTGTAATTTCAAAACTTAGCTCCAATGAAGCTATTTAGTGATTTATGCTCTCGTAGGTAGAACTTAAGCACACAAACTGTGGTTTAAATCCTGAAGCATGATCCATAACGCGAGAATAATACCACCGCCGGTTTTAAAATACGGGACCAATTATATGTGGTCTTCCATAGTACAACTTGTACGCTAACTGTGGCGAGACTTGGTTTAGACATTACTGAAATATTATAATCAAGCTAAGTTATTCAGACGATGCTATTTCTCAATTTCTGGAAGTGGTGCACTAAAGAGGTTATAACTATGAATGTAGCGCAAAGGGGGAGTACTGCCAGCATTTCAAGTAAGGTTTCAGTTATATAATTTTCTGTATGTTTGGATCCATTTCAGTGATATCTAAACAGCATATATTACTTTTTTACGTGGTGCTATATTATAAAATAACTAAGAGTTAGCGAATTTGTAATGTTCCCATTTGATACCCATACCAAGTTTGGTTTAAATATGAGAAATGTTTCAGTAGATATCATTGTAAACGCGTATATAGANCATTTGATACCCATACCAAGTTTGGTTTAAATATGAGAAATGTTTCAGTAGATATCATTGTAAACGCGTATATAGAGCATAATCAAAGAAACTATTTATAAGGACTCATTTTTTAAAATTAATTAGTTACCCAAATCATATAAGTTCATGTGACTACCACAGGATTAGTTATGTACCAAACTGGGGTTGACTAGGTCTAGCAGTTTCTGAGATATGATCCATAGACTTTATTTTCATGTGACACCAGTGGCGGACAAAAGAGTCTACGAATAAGCGTACATAATGCTTGCTAAACGTGTTATCAACGTTTCTAGTTCCGTTGAAGTAGGCCTAATGGTTCAGTATATATACCACATTACAATAAAATATTTACAAGGACACAATTTTATGCAATTATGTAGAATTTCTTGTTTGAAATATTTGATCGGAATCGGATTATTAATTTATACAATATTATTTTATTTCGGGNATTATGTAGAATTTCTTGTTTGAAATATTTGATCGGAATCGGATTATTAATTTATACAATATTATTTTATTTCGGGTGTGGTTTTTTTCCAAAAACAACAAGCTAATGAGGATAAAAAAATTTGAATTAAATAATGAATGTGTGGTCTATTTACGTCATTAATTTTTTTGAGTAAGTTGGATAATTTGAAAATTGCTAAAGTATCTTAAATATTTGGAAAGCCGCCATTTTGAAAATAGGCAGCTGGCATCATTGCAAACAGTATAAGTCGGGTGGCGGTAATTGTTATAATTGTATAAAATTGCGTAAAATTCGCTACTAAGGTTAAAAAGTGAGATATTTGTTAAAGAAAATTAGTAACTACATTTTTATTCTGTACGCAGTTGTAAAAGTTTTTGTAAGTACAATTGTATTAATTAAATTCATTAATTATTTTAATTTATATATTATTTAATGCATGAGTTCACGTTAACTTGAGCACTTTTAAGAACCCTGCTTAGGACCTAATTTTATTTTCGTGTTGTATTCTTCTTCCATACGTAAAATAAACTTGTTATGTCACCGTGTGTACGATCATGGACGTGTTGTACATGCAGCTTATTTACTGCCAGTGCTGTACCCAGCGAGGAATTAGTAGTACCCGATGCTTTGAGTCTCTTCTCGAGGGTTGAAATGATATGTGGAAGTTACCAAAACTCACGTTTACGAATGACTGACAGTAACGTTTTCGAGCGTGCGCCATGTTGTTCACTTCAGGTTGTAAAAAGTAAACTAGACGCAAGTACAGTGTACAACAAAATATAACACGATTGCAACACTTCGGTTCACAGATTAATGCGTGGCTTAAAGGGTTAACATTGAACCGGGCCTGACCACTTTATTCATGCACCTTGCTAGTGAAATTGTGCAATATTTTAGAAATGTAAACGTGCTAATAACATGAAAATTCGAGCTATAATGTATATAAAGCAAGAAACTCTGACATCAGTGGCAATAAACTTAAAATTACGCTCGCAAGGCAACAACAGTTCTTAGAACTATATTGATTCCTACAAACGGAACTGGGAGGCTTATTGCCAGTGTGTACTGACTGTAGCGTGTATGGAATTATGGCCAATAATTTTTTTTTTGAAGGTCGATTCCAAAAGTACTCACCTTACCGTGAATAGCATTAATTCATTTCAGTTGTAATAAATAACGGAAACTCTATTTCCGTGAACAAAAATTTCATTTTATCAATATTCGAATGAAATAATGTGCCAATGAATTATGGCATTAATTATGATATACATATAACACTTTAAGGCTCGGCTTCGCCCCTTTTGAAAAAATTCGTCGTTTTCGCGTCATAATTTCGAATTCATAGTAAAAACTGACAATGTACGATTAATAGAAAATTTATATTTGACGAGGTAGTTAATATTTTTGTGCGTAATTTTAATTGTGTTTTATCTGCTTGTTGTAAAAAATCAGGAACATATTTATATTTTATCAATACGTTTATGTCATTTTGCAAGCAGAAAATACCATACAGTGACAATTAGATACAAAAGAATTAAACAACTATAGTATGCTGGGCGCGTATCGCCCAGTGCGCTTGATTAAAATATATGCAGGTAGGAGCAGTGGCTTTTTTCTAAGGTTGATTTCAAAAGTGCTCACTTTATCGTGAACAGCATTTATCAAATAATTATGATTAAAGTTGAGGCGTACAACACCTGCAAAACAAGGCATCATGCATGTATGACAAGTTGTATAGGTCACAAGCGCGCGACACGACACTAAATTATTACATACGCCGCGTCGCGCACATGCCTCCAATGCAACTTGTTCTACACGCAAGGTCGCACCGCCCTGTTCTCCAGGCGCTGTACGCACAACTATCAACACAATTAAATTTTAGAAAAATGTTTTTTTTTTCTAGATATGAGTGCATAGGTGTTTTGTATTACATTTGGTCCAAGGAAATTGTGTCGAGTTTGGGCACTCAGTTTCCTAACAATCTGTAAATATGGAAATGTATACGAGGATTGGATAAAAATACATAAACTGTACACAGCAGAAAACGGCGTCTAATACGCGGTGTTCCTCACGTAATGGGAGAAATAATCTTTACTTGAGTCGATGTTTCGCAGTTTCATTAACAGCTGCTACCACTGTCATAAAAAACAAACAAAGTTTATTGGTTCCGACATATGACAGAGCGTTATACCGATACTTGTACAGTATCGAACAAAAATGTTGTTCTCAATTTCTAGGCTTCTGGGTTTGAGCCGCATCGAGGATTTCTTCTCGAACGTTTTGGTAATCGTTGCTGTGTCCTTATTTAGTCTGATCTCTGGAGGGCTGTTTCCTGATTGGCTGGGGCCTTTGGCCAATACCAGGCTGTCTTCCTCCTGAATGGCTGAAGTGGTTGGCCAATCCTTGTGAAGGTGTGGTCTCTGCTCTCGCATCACAGGATTTCAGGTCGACTATGAAGAGATGTGCCTATATTTTGTTTAACTTGTATCCATCTGCTCTATGGTTCTTTCACACAGGGCAGTACTATAGAGATCGCTATACCACATTACATTCCTGTAACTCGCTTCCTAAGGGTGGTACACACCCGTACAGGTGGAGATGAATGACAGGTTTATTTCGAATATCACGGGACCAAATTTACTAAGGCCCCTGAAAGTACTTGTATTGTACCAGTAAATGCGGTACCACGCGCGCGCGCACACACACAATAGGGAGGCGAGGCACTTGCCTCCAATGCGATGGATACACCTGGGTGGCAACCACCATTTTTTCAATAACCTATTACTTATGTACACTGACAGTAACTTTCTGCAAATCTGTATATTCATTTACTGGTACACTACACTTTTCCAGAAGTCTAAATAAATTAGATGCCTTGCTATTCGCAATAATCTGTCCATCATCTCCACCTTAACGGGGGTGTACCATTCTCATGAAGGGAGTTAGGCTTAATGTCACGTGTATACTTTTCGTCTATATTTATGTGAGGAATCACTTAACGGAGTTTGTCAGTGATGTTTGCGAACAGCCTGTATAATTGACTGTGGTTGAAATGGCAAAAATGTTCATTTATAATGTAAAGCTGGTTTTACAATAGAAAATCAAGCGTTAAAATGTGCGTTATGAAGTGTACACAAGAACTGAAAGTGTGTTGTCTTACGTATTGGTTTCCAATGGAACTTAGCAGGTCGTGTGTCTTGTTGGGATTTCCTTAAGCATAAAAATATATAGTTATATTTTATATCTTAAGTAAAACTTGTGAGGCGACGAGCAATCAGAACAGACCCGTTGGTGATGTTGGGAAACTTTTATTTACGGTAATGTAAATATTAAAAAAAAAAATTGGTTGTCTGTAAAGTCGGTTTACTGACGATAGTTGAACGTGACAACGTCTTAAGAAAATACTGATGGAATGGTAGCATTTTTCAAAAGAAAATTTTAATTTCATTTGTTTAATAGATTTGTATGTATATAGAGAAGGAGGTAATTGGAAATCACAATGAAATTGATCAAGTGAGATTTATTTGTACGCATAAATACAATTATGTCAATTTTTTTTTTTCGCTCGTTCCGCGCTCTCGCTTGCACTTCAAGCCTTACATGGAACGCCTCAGAGCGAGGTAACGCCGCATGAGTCATGTTTTTTCGTGCGTGCAGCCGGCTCTATCGAATTATAAGACGTTGTCACGTCAAAAATTAAGAAGGCGTGTGTGCCTTTTGTGCCTTTTGTTACAAATGTATAGCCTGTTTACTCAAAAAATCATAAAACTTAATAATAAAAAAAAATTACTGAAACATAATTGTTATGTTTGCCTCGATAAATAGCTTGAGTGAATCATTTCTCATACTTCAGTTTTTGTTTCAAGCTCATATCTTTTAAATCGGCTTCAATTTAATATTTAATCAAGAACAATAGGGAAGGTATTATTCATGTATTCAAGGTATTTTTCATGTTTTGTCGTGCCAAAAATTGCTATGCTCCTCCTGAAATCGAATTCGTGGAGGGAAACTATATATATAATTCGCCAGGTACTGACCCCTATGAAAGGGTCGAACATAGACAGTGTTGGGGGGAGGGGTGGGGTGACTCACCGAGGACGATGGGCAGGAACTCGGCGTAGGTGACGTGCTGCATCATGGCGGCGACGAGGCGACGCGCCTCGTGGTAGAGCTTGTGGTCGCCCCAGCGCGGGTTGAGGTGGCTCAGCTCGGTGGCGAGGCGGTTGTGCGCGCGCAGCCAAAGCGTGTGCATGGCCGCCAACCCGGGCTGCTCGTTGACACGGCCGTCGCCCNCCCGGCTGTACCGCAGCAGTCCTGCCGACACACGTCCACGCAACCTCCATAATCCTACTCCACACTTTTGTGACGCTCTCAAGATGTTCTACTTCCAACTTACACCTACCTACGCCTGGTGGAAACTAAGCTTGACCATGTCTAGAAATTTACTCCAAAGGACAACGCACCGAATTCGTGCACACTCACTTCTAATAATATTTTGCACGAGAACGATTTCTTACTAGGCGCTACCAACACACGTTTTCTCACGGGTTTTGTCCATATTTATTACAAATGAAATAATGTGATTTATAAATAAAATACGGGTAAAACTTCCTTTTTAACGAAAAATAAAATACTCTCATGTTGACAGAGGTATAAAACATTTATGACACATGGCATATTTAGGAAATAACTAAACACGTCATACATGGGGTGATTTTTCCAAGGTTTGATCCAAAAAGTGTGACGGAACCGCGAATAGACTCAACTTATTCTTCCACCCGTGGGCTGTTCACGGTCGACTCAGTATTTTTGAAAGCCCTGTTAAGTTTTATTGTACTCAGGTTAGGAACCAGTGACGTGTGGTGAACAGTTGCAAGGTAAGCTGGTGCTTGCTCACTGCAGTACACTCTCGGTGAACGCAGCAGGAGTCAGTAACCACCGTGCAGCCTAGGGAAACTGAATGCATTCCGACCACTCACAAGCGAGCAGCCAGGGACCCATCACACGCGTCCTATGGCGACAGCTGCCGAGCTACGACGGCGGAAGTGTAAACTAAAACAATGTACAGTACAGAGCTAACGCCAGCTTGCCTTGCAACAGTTCACCACACGCCACTGTTAGAAACAAAACGAGATTTCTCATGGGAGATTTTGGCACTGGAAAAATTTCCGCCGCTAGGTGTGCAGTGTTCTAAAAGTTAACTTTTAATTAAAATTTTAAGTTACGTGAATAATTAGATAGGCAGATTTTACTTAGTTAAGATGTTGTTTTATATCTGATTTATAATTATTGTAATTATCCTGTTGTTTTTAAGTAGAAAATAGATAACATTTGGTACCTCGCCGACACTAGCGCTTACATTGTGACAAACATTTAATACAGATCTTCCCAACCTGTAGTAGAAATAACCTTAGCCCTGCTTAAGGCTCCCTACTACCTAGAGTTTTTGTCCTCGTTTGGGGCCGAGAAGCACGGAAGCGGTAAGGGCGACACTACCACGCGCATCAAGTGGGCCATCGCCGCTAAGCGCAAGCCTCTGAACTGGCGTGTAGTGTTCTCGTCGCACTTCGTGTACCTATGGGACTTTCAGAGGTAGCTCTACTATTTTATTGATGGAAAGTCTGTAGAATGGTTCGATGAGAGGCCCTTGGGTAGTTTTGAATGTATTTGTAGCGTATATTCTGAGATACAGCGCTTTGAAAAGGCAGTTTTTAGCCTTTTTGGAGCGCTATGAAATGGTGTTCCTAATGTGCGTGGGGGCCGCGGTGGCTGAGTGGTTAGCCTGCTTGCCTCCCAATAAAGTGAACCGGGTTAAATTCACGGACGGTCGGGTCACTGCCGGATTTTTGTGTGTCGGTATCGTGCTGGACGATGCCACTGGTCGGCAGGTTTTCTCGAGAATCTCCTGTTTCCCTAGCCGTTTCATTCCGGCGCTGCATCATACTCACCTCTGTCACCCTCATCGGCTCTCAAGACCTTGCTGCCCAAATGTCATCACTCACTCAACCTAATGCGCGTGGACGTCTTGAAAGCGCTTACAGCTCTCGTCTGAAGTGCGTGTTATTTTCGTAGATCAGCGCAATGGACGCGTGTATTTCAAACACACTGCAACGCAGTTTAAATCGCCATGTTGGCGGGAGCCTTAAGAACTTCAATCCATTCATGGTTACGTCCAACTTTTCTCAAGCCCTACTTAAGCCCTGAGTTATACTTTTCGGCTTTTCCTCCTACTCACGTAAACAAAGCTAGAAAATTACACCCAAAGGACAACGCAACGTATTTATGCGCACTCAACTTAGCAATACTTTATACGGGAACTATTTCTTACCGAGGCATTGCCAGCACGCATATTTTATCCTTGTATTTATTCATATTCATTACAGATTAAATATTGAAGTTAAAACGCTTGTGATACGTAATAGCTGTATTTAGGAAACAACCAAACACGTTATACGCGGGGTGTTTTTTCAAAGGCCATGTACAAAAAGTGTGAACAGACTGTGAATAAACTATACTTGTATACACGTTGTGTATTCTTCCAACATTTGTAAAATTAGCACTGCCATGGGCCTCATTACTTTATTTATGCGTAGGTCAAGAGAAAGTGTGAAATTATTAGAAAAGTAGATATTTCACAAATTGGCTTATTCTTTCACTCGTAAACATAAAACATATTATTATTATTATTTCGATACTCACAAACGTTTACCTAACATTTTTACTTCAACTCTGCGGCGTGGAACCACTTTCCCTCTGTCGTTATCAACTTTAATGGTCGCATGTCAGTCAGCGGGCACGTAAAAATATATGCAGATAGAGGTAATGACGTTTTTGAAACGTTAATTTCATAAGTGCTGAGTTTAAATAACCAGTAGTCTATAGCTAAACATCTCTGTGGGACATGGGGTAGAGTGCGCATGCCATATCCGCGATAACCTACTTCCCAGGTCCTCATTTTAAACAGATTTCTTTGCCTCGAAAAGTGTTAAAACCACATTGTTTCAACTAACTTTTCTATATTGTTAATTTAATATTTTATATGTACTTTCTCTGGCTAGATTTCAGTTAAACTAGCACGGATTAAATTTGTGCCAACTTGTTTAAATGTATCTGTCTTTCACTATCTTGAAAGTTTAATGCGAATGTTAAAGCAACATTTCTGTTAGTATTTAAAGTGACTATAGCTATTGGCGAAAATAAACCGAAGAACTTTACGAAGAAACGGAAAAACAAACTGCCTTTCGGTCGTTGGTTCATACACTATTTACTGCTGTGTTCTTCTACAGTATTATCATGAACTCCAGGTAAAAACTTTATGAGATGGTTCGTTATGGAAAATGGAGTAGTAAACATAATACTACCTTTGATCTTATGTGATTATTAAGGGAGAGACACTGTCAGAAATTCTTTGAGATGAAATAACACAATCGTGAATAGTTTTAGCCTGATTTGATATTTGCCATCTGTGAACATTTGGCGGGCATTAACATCGGCCATCATCAGGAAATTAAGGGGTGTCAAGTTATTAGCACACCCGTGGATGTTTATCGAGGGTTATTACGTAATAATAATGCAATTTTTTTTCGCGAAAAAATTGATGCTAAAGCTAGACTTCAACGTCTCACGTGCAAGCTTCCAAATTTCCTTGTGCTATTGGTTGCATGCTTGTGTGAGAAGACATTTTCTACTCAACTGGCCCATTCATAACATAGTTACCCTGGCCCTGAACGTCCGTAATTGGCTGGCAGACACTTAAGACGTGCGCGAGTTAAAACCACCCAAACCGCGACATTGGTTCTGAACTAACGTGTTTTGGAGCATATCTAGTCGTTCAATATTTTCGCGAAAAACAGGTAGCCCTAGTCATGATCATGTGTAAATTAAAGGAACAGAAAATGCGGATAAGTTTAGTTTTTAAGTCATCCTCTGTTTTGCCATCCAATATAAAAATAACATACTCTTTAAAATTAGTAATAAAATTAATATGTCATACCACAACTTAAATGTATACCACGCTGGTATTGCGTTGCAGATGAAAACTGCATGCAAAGGAGCGGGTTGTGTGTGATTCAACACTTGAAATGACAGGTACCTTGCAAGATAAACTTTAGTGTCTTCTTTTAAAAGGCGAAGAAGATACGCGCTAACAAATCAAAGAAACGAATACTTGATTGTAAGGTTGGACTGTGTGAAATGATGAAGATGATGGCGTCAGAAAAGGCGTGGCGTCATTGCTGTCCATGTCAGTATCATCTCTAAGAGGAGTCAAGGTTGTTTAACAACACGGAGAAGTGTGAAGGACACCTTGTGCTTGTAGCTTCTTGATGGACGCGACAATAAAGTCTAAATACTTTGAAGGTCTCGCACAAACAGTTTTCTGCAAGTTATGTGAGTGCCATTTCATAACGAGATCCAAACGCCACACATAACTAATTGACCTTTCGCGAAACTGTACAATATTTTATTTGCGTATTATTTCATCGTTTCCTTTATCGGTATTAAAATATTTTTAAGTATAATTTTTACAGTTAATAACACACCCGCAATTAAAAATTGTTACGTATAAAACTTACCATATTCAGACATATTGTTAGTATTCGTGCAAAAAAGACTTACGCGAGAGTGGAAAGCTATAGTCTTCAATTACCACTTTCATTAATTGTAACTGATTGTTTCAGGATACTAAAACTTAGGTTTGCTTGCCGTTTTTATGATAATGATACTTAAGCAGACACATTGAGAGAATGGTATGTTCAGGACAAAAAAATAACTGTGTGTATAGGGCCACAATTATATTTAGTTGGCCTAACAAAATATTTTGTTGAGTAAACAAAACAAAACTTGAAAAGCAACAAATTTAATGTTGCTCGTCCAACAAAATATACGCTTGAATAAACAAAACCTCTCTGCTTCGGCAAAATTATTAGACTTTAGAAAGATATTTAGTTAAAACCACTGTATATTTGTTTAGCCACTGATTTGATTGCCTTCGTTCGAAAATGTAACTTGAGAGCTTTACTTTTTATTTTTGTGACAATTATGATACTAGCAGTGTTTGTCAGTACATTTATTGATGCTTAATAATGATATAAAAATCCTAACTAAACACGTTCGATAGGAAACTTGAAAGTAAAGCTGTAAAACTTGAAATACTTGCGTACGCACATTGTTCAGTATTTGCTTTGTATGCATTTTGAAATATTCCGTTTTCATCAGTAGTCACTTAAGCCGACGTAGCTAGGGCGTAGCGCTCGGCCACAACTGATCTAGGTTCGAGTCTCGGGCGGGCTTTCTACGTTTTTATATTAACAGAAAGTGTTTAATATACATAGAGCCAAACAAATCTTTAGTTGCACCATCCACATCTTACAGTCTGGGGCAACCAAATAAGAACATAAAGTAATTTAACTCCAAGAACAACACATGTCACTGACCCTATACAAAATTAATTTGGTTGCGCTAAAAAACTTTGTTTGGTTCAACAAAACCATTTTACTCAGTGCATGTAGCGAGTGTGTGAGTGAAGAGATTTGGGCGGCTCTAAACAGCGAGGTTTTGAGAGCCGATGAAGGTGATTTAATGTGAGTATGGAGCAACGCCGGAATGAAAGGGTGGGAGAAACGGGAGATCCCCAAGTAAACCCGCCGACCAGCGGCATCGTCCGGCACGATTCCCACATGCGAAAATCCGGGAGTGACCCGGCCGGTATTGACCCCGGTTCGCTTTGGTGGGAGGCGAGCAGGCTAACCGCTCAGCCACCGCGGCCCCTCAGTGCATGTAGCAGCAATTTATCTTGAAAACTTCCGTTTGGAACGTGACAATGCATTACCGAGTCTACAGCGTAAGACTTCAGAACATCGCTGTTTCTCCCGGAGGCGACTGTAGCAAATGTGTGCCAAGGTAATATTTTTATTGTTGCCATGACCAAGCATGTTATTTCAGTCTTCAAGCACCAACAGCGACAGTAAATGCACAATGTTTAAATCCAGCTGACCGAGCTGGTTATTTTTTTCGCCCACGTTTGTTTTCGACCGTCGCGTCTTGCGAACAATTGAGTAATTTCTCTTACATAATCTCGGCGATATTGAAACTCGAACAGCTCAGTAAACATCAATAAAATTCAAAAACAACTTTGTTCATTATAAATTCGAATGCATTGTTTGTATATCTTGACAAAGATAAGTTGTCTATAACGATAACGGATAGAAAATAAAAATTTATTCCGAAAATACACACACATCAATATTAACACTATGTTGTTGCAGATAGCTGGCACAGAGTATTATAAACCAAATTAAAGTTGGGCTGGGTATATTGAAAACACATATAACTACTGTTTAAATTAGTAGATTATTTAAAACAAGTTTCATATTTCAGTTTTTTTATATTCGTACGGAAATTTTTAAGGCAAATTCATCTCGGCATGTAACCACTAGTTTACGGAGCGAAAATCTAGGTCATTTACTAACTTAATTTGAACGAAAACCAAGTGTGATATTATCTATCCAAATTATGACTTCTCGGAGGGATTTAAATATTTCACGTAAGTTGAGAAATTTCCCGAAGGGCTCGTGTCCATTAATTCGTTTCAAATTCTTTCATTTCGATTTACATACGAAAAAACTTCCAACACAGACATAGGCTTCCCTCGGTTAATTGAGCACTTTTGAAATCAACCTTTGTGAAATGCTACCGCTCCTACACACCAAATAAAATCTTACTGCGTTTTCTGCACGGCAAAGAAAACCATTTGTTTGTGGCTGTTTTTGTTTACCGTAACACATTTATTGTTTTTATTCAAACGGGATGTTACAGAAACATAGGTTTGCTGTTAATAAATGTTTTCTTTATACGTTTTTGTTTTATGGCAACATCACCTTCACTTATAGCACAGAAATACATATTCTTTGAACTGATTTTGTTGACAGTAAAGAAATATTACTTCGTACAAAAAGTAACGTTTTAGCGGTAGTGAATTTTTCTGTATTTCATTGTTGTTTTCAGTACATAACTGTTGTCCTGACGCAAACATTAATAAACCGATATATTCTGCAGTTATGAAACTGAGCAAATGTACAGTCCTCCTGCAGACGTTTCATATAATTCTGAAGTAGAGTGATTCTTCGAATAACTAACCTTATATTCTCCCAAGTAGTGACATTATGTTCTGGTCCATGTTACTAATTGAGATAACCTTCCCATAAAAAGTATCTGAAAATAATTAAACTAAGTGGAGGTGTAGCGAAAAGCGTCAGGCTACAGTGACTCGGTGGGGCGCTAGTTCAAGTCTCAAAGCCGTATTCCTTTTTTTGTTTTTTTGTTTTTTTTGTGAATAAAGTTTTGATAGATTTGCTACTTCTCTTTTATTTACTATTCATGTTTTTTTCTTCTTTTTTTTTTAGAACACAAGTTTTTTTTACCGTGTAAGTTATATTACAACAAAGACGTCTGCTGAACTATTGTAACGACAATGCAAGGTTATCATAGTCATTACTATTTACATCAAACAAAAATTATGTTTGTGGCAAGCCTTCTTTGCAGCAGTTCACATTTAAACAATTTTTTATTGTGCCAACAGATTACGTGTTGTAGCAAAGAACGCGTTTTTACAATGTACCTGATTATATTTGAATGGGCAAAGGCATGCGTCCAGTAAAGTTGGTAACAACGCAGGGAAAGTAGTTCCATATTTTCGTTTTGAATTAAAAGTGTTAGGTAAACATTTGTAAATACTGGAATAATTACTTTTGCTTTCTGTTGTTTATGCAAATGAGTGTAAGAAATAGTTAATTTGTAAAACATTTACTTTTCAAATAACTTGGAAGTTTAACTTGGCCGACGCATGAAGAAAAGTGACGAGACCTATGGCAAAGTCACTTTCACGTATGATGGAAGAATACATAATGTACATACAAGTATATGTTATGCAGGTCTTTCAAAAGTGTTCAGCCTATAACAGTTGGAGAGGCCGTACTACTTTTTACGTCTGCTAATCAAGTTGCGGTAGAGTAACAGAAAAATGACACTCAGAAGTGTGTGCTAGTGACCGCGACTTGCCGACGGTTCCCGGAATAACAGTTATGTGTGGCATTATGATGTTTGGCACGCCGTCGCCTGTACCGTAATAACTTGACACGTACTACATAACCATTAGAGGGGGTAGGGGGGAGTTGGTGTGCGAGATAACTGGCATGGCCACACGCACCGCATACCTTCCTTCATCTTTCCTACTCACGTAAGGTCATATTACACGATACCATATACCGCAAAGGCGTCTACAAGATACGCCATAGCGGCCGTTGTAGCCACTAGTATGGCACCCGTCGTGGCATATGCCGCCTTGTGAGGACAGATTTCGTACCAAGTTTGGTAATAGGACACGTCTTATTTTTCGTGGCAGGTTCCATGCCCGCTTTCGTACCTGGCCCATCACATCGTAGTTTCAGAACGTAGGGCGCTCCCCGTGGCTACTACTTGAAACGAGTTGGTGAAGAAAGCAAAATAGACGCCTCCATTTTGATTATACATCCGTGTGGTTGAAACTTTCAAATGTATTCAAAATACAACAAAGGCGAATAATATTAACGATTACAACTTTTATTAACATTTTAAAACCATCCTTACTACTTAAAATATTTCCTACTGCACGAAAAAATTATATACATATACACATATATAGTATTTAAAGACAACACGTTTTGTGTGAATTGGTAGTGCAGTGGTGAAGTCACGGCGCTCGTAGTTAAAGCATATTTTATTTAGGCGTGAGCTCAAAACTCCGTCGGACGCCTTTTTATTTTTAATAAAATATTTCATGCAGATAATTGTACATTGGTACATAAGAAAAAAAACTACATTTTGGAAACGGTTATCAATTTTCATCGAAATTAAAAATAACACTCTCGTACTCTCGTGTCTTCACATAATTTTCAAGAAAATGAATACAATTGCACCAGTAAAGCAATGAAATGATGTAAAGGCTAACAGTAATATAGCAATATTTGAATGTGCTAACTAGTTTTCTGTAGGCGTGCGTAAATTACTGACTGGTAGTTATACGAACGAGGTTGATATTTTCTATGAACCACACACTGCACACCCACCGAGGGTGTCAAATGCTAGTACGCGAAATGCTGTCGTGTAATATGAATCTCCGATGCCAGCTCATACAGCGTCTGGTATACCGGCTCGTGCACCAGGCCTTGTAGAAGACCAAGTACGGCAGCAGGTATCGTCTTATATCGGCTTTACGCTTGTATAACTGTTTCTAGGTTATCTACCACTTCTGATATAAGCCTTTCATGAAAAGGGGGTAGGAGAAAGGGATGATAACTTCTTATATTTTAACGTACACATTGATTTGCATGTTCCTTATAAAGTTGGCAGCAGTTAAGAAAAGTTAGTTTCATGACTTCACGTCGTATTAAAATGGCGATGTTTAATTTTGTGGACACTGAATTTATAATATTTGATTTCTGTTTCTTTGACGAACGTAAAAGTAACATTCACGGGTCTAAAAAATGCCAAGTTTCACTTTTTCAATGCACGAACACAGTGACTGGGTAAAAACAATGTTTAACTTCTGACGGATGGATACAAAATGAGCATAATGGTAGATCCTAAGCAGGGCTTTNTTGGCGATGTTTAATTTTGTGGACACTGAATTTATAATATTTGATTTCTGTTTCTTTGACGAACGTAAAAGTAACATTCACGGGTCTAAAAAATGCACAAGTTTCACTTTTTCAATGCACGAACACAGCGACTGGGTAAAAACAATGTTTAACTTCTGACGGATGGATACAAAATGAGCATAATGGTAGATCCTAAGCAGGGCTTTAAAGTTTTCAGATAACAGCAAAGAACTTGTAAAATGTATTTCAACTCTCGCAAGAGACAAACTCAATGCTAAAGACATTATAGTACAAATCTCTGGCCTTTAGCACAGAACAGGCAAGTATGCAGAAGTAAGATGGCGTGGCGGTTCCTTAGACGTCGGCTTACACATTCGCGGAACTCTGTGGTGGGTCGTATGTCTGATTGGTTTCTGCATGCTGCGGAATATTCACTCTTGCGTGGGCTGCCGGCCTGCTAGTAAGTTGCCAGGCGTTGATTGGCGAACGTCGTTTTGACACGGCGCTGGCCAATGCCGCCATTATGCTAGCATGCGCGGCTGAAGAACGCGGTGTGAGCGGCTTTTTCACTTCTAAACTATTCTGTACCTTTGCACGATGCTTGTACGACGGTTATTGGGAAAGTAAGGTCCGAATCGCCGTAGTTAATAGAATGTCGCGCGAACATTGTAACGCGCATGCGCACCGACTCCCGGCATGCCTTGCTTGTCAAACGACGCCATTTGCATTGGTATTATGCAGTGTGCTGTTTACAGTGTCAGTTCAAAATGTTTAAAACAATTGATCAGCCCGCCGACTGTGAAATACGCTCAGTGATTCGGTTTTTGACAGCAAGGAACGATTCAGCAGCGGAAGTTCATCGACAGATAAGTCATGTGTATGGCCCCAATGTGATGAGTGACAGCAAAGTGCGTAAGTGGGTGAGAGCTTTCAAGGACGGACGGGAAATGTCCATGATGAACCGCGATCAGGCCGACCATCAGTGATCACAGAAGATTTGGTCAAAGCCGTGGACGAAAAGATTCGTGAATACAGGCGATTCACAATTTCAACTTTAGCATTGGAATTTCCGAATGTGGGTAGAACAACTTTGCACAAAATTGTCTCTGAAAATGTGCAATTTCACAAATTGGGCTCACATNTCCAGGCTGCTAACTGAGGAACCCCAAATGAAAAGAATAGCTTATGCTCTTTATTTTTTGGACCGATGTCGTAAGGAAGGTGATAAATGTTTAGAGAAGATTGTCACAGGGGACGAGACGTGGGTTTCTCACATGACACCAGAGTCTAAACGTCAGTCAATGGAATGGCGTCACCCGACATCACCAGTCAAAGTCAAGGCCAAGCGGACAATCTCAACAGGCAAGGTTATGAAAACCGTGTTTTGGGATAGACATGGAGTCATGTTAGTCGAGTTAATGCAGCAAGGGACAACAATCAATGCAGCCGCTTACTGCGCTACCTTGACTAAACTTCGATGTGCAATACGAAATAAACGAGGTGGCTTTCAGACGTCTGGAGTTTTGTTGCTGCATGACAATGCCAGACCCCATTCTGCTATTCACACCCAAAATCTGATCAGATCTTTTGGATGGGAACAGATTGACCACACCCACTGTACAGTCCAAACTTGGCGCCGAGCGATTTTTGCTAATATTTTTTTTTTTTTTTTTTTTTTTAGGTATTCTTGCCAATTGGTTTCATTTAATAGATTAAAGGTATCGAAAAATAAGCCTTACATTCGTCGGAAAAGGATAGGTTAATGATAATAACAGCTGAAAACGGTAATAGAGGTCCAAGGCCGAGCAGGCGCCAGACGGTAGGAGAGGTGATCAGGGGGAGCCAGGAACAGGAAGATAGACATCCCTCACTTCTTGAAGATACGAGAAGAAGGACCTAAATGCTCCCAGAGAGACCACCTACCAACCATGACAC
>NQII01003975.1:208370-230660 GCA_002778355.1 Clitarchus hookeri
CGCTGCTGGCTATCACTCGCCCTCGCGGATCCCAGGTTGTGGCTGTCACCCACGCCCTCAGACCCTCGAGGAGAAGAAAGGCACGTCCCTTTGGTTCACAGCGACCGGCTGGCGAATGCAAGGCCCACCAAACTAACACAACAAAACGCGGCAGAAACGTCGCCAACACATAAGCGAGCCGAAGAGAGTGCGGGCAGGCACAGACCGCAAAGAGCCTCACTAACACCAAGCTCCCTAAGAGAGGAGAGTGACTGGGGAAACCACACCCTCTTCCACGAGACAGTGATCGGGAGTACGGTCACCCAAGCCACCTCAAACTCATCCATCACGGACTTTATCAAGTCCTAGTTCTTCTCGTTGCGGTCACGCTTTTTGTCAAAATACCATTTTAACCCTCTACACTGGACGACCTGACCGTCCAGAATATAGGCGGATTCCTGACCAGGTTAGAAGACCACCAAGTCAGGTTTTCGCAGTCCATCGGCAGTCCTATATATTGGTTCAAGACGTACTTGGAACCCCTTCTCAACAATGTGGTCTGCTACCACCCCCATGAGGTGGTCGTGCCGAGAGATCCGCGCATCATGGGTGCGAAGCCTAAAGGCAAACGCCTGTAGGCAGGCAAGCGCTTCGCCACAGATGACGAGGTGAAAGAAGCAGTTACATACTGGTTATCCTCACAGGCGGCAGATGTCTATGACTTAGGCATACAAAAGCTTGTAGAAAATTATGACAAATGTTTAAACAAATATGGAAACTATGTAGAAAAATAGAGAAACATGCAAGGAATTAAATAAAAAACGTTTTTTGAAAAAATCTGTGATGGTTTATGTTTTATAAGAAATCGGACCTTACTTTCCGAATAACCCTCATATGTAACTAGTCGAGCCTTAAGATGCCTTCCTACCTGACGCTTTAAATGCTTGGCAAAGTGTTTGAAAAACAAGCTATTGTCCATTCACGGTAACTTCCAACTTTTTTGAAGCCCTGCTAAAGTTATGCTTCCAGCATATTCCTATGCCTGATTTAAAAAAATAAACTTAGCCGAGTGTAGAAAATTACACCAGAAGGACGATGCACCGCATTCGTACGCACTCAGATAAATTAAATATTGTAATTTACAGGTAAAATATAAATAAATGTTCAATATAATAAAAAAAAATAAAGTACTTTTATTTTAACACACACATAAAAATCTTTTGAAACACTGGATATTTAGCAAAGAATCAAACACGTCATGCGTGGGGTGATTTTTCAAAGGTTATATTCCAAAAGTGTGAAGATACCGCGAATAAATTACATTTACGAACCTATTAAACGTGGGTCCAATGCGCTGATATACGAAAATAAAACGTACTTCAGACTATGGCTGCCGAATATTTCTAAGACATGACGCACGTTAGAAACCACATTTCAGATCACTCTCACATAGCTAAAACCTGCTCTTTCAAAGCACTGTACTTGAAATATTCAAGTGGGATACATTCGAAAGGATTCGAGGTGCTCGCGCTAGACCTTGCTACAGAATCTCCACCAATAAAGTTATAGGGTCACAGCTTAACGTATCATAGGTACACGCAGCATGATGATAACACTGCACGCCAGATCACAGCCCTGTACGTAGCGACGATAGCGCACTTAATACGCATGCGCGTTGGTGTCGCCCTTGCCGCTTCCACGCTTTTCGGCCTCGAACGCGGAAAACAGCTACGTGGATTACCTAAGATGGACGCGAACCTTCACCAGCGCCACCTTCACGCTGCACGAGCTTGGCGACTGATAGCGCACGGTTGCACATGACCCTGCAGTTTCTGTGAATGTTTTAATTCTGTGTTAATTATGTGAGCAGCGTACAAATTAAGTCTACTTTAAAATGTTTTACAGACACATCGTGGGAATATGAAAAAAAAAAAAAAAAATTACTTCATAATCGCTGCCTTGAACTGCCTCTCAGTTATCCCAAGGGAATTCCGTTTTAATTTTCTTTTTAAGAATTTAATTTTCCTTAACTGTTATTGCTTACTTCGAGCAGTAATTAGACACCGTTCAACTAACTTGGAAGTACGATCTCGAAGAACACATTCAACTAAGCGGCACCTGACTGTTAACCCTTTCAGGTTCACTTCAATTTATTGTTTCCTGTGTTGCAAATAAGAAATTTAAGATGCGTGCTGCACTAAGAACATGTTTCGTTGTAATTACCAATGAGCACNTTCCTGTGTTGCAAATAAGAAATTTAAGATGCGTGCTGCACTAAGAACATGTTTCGTTGTAATTACCAATGAGCACCGTTCCAGGCGATAGTGACATGAAGCGGAACCTAGAGTAGTAGCATGATTTACGAATTAGTTACCGGTTACGTACAGGGAAGATGAGTGCATGGTTGCTGAGCCTCGTTGTGTGCAGTACCGCCCAAATATAACATTTAGGTACAAAGTTGTGAACACTGGCTCTCGACGGGTGAAAAGTTGGGTAGTGTGAAATGAANCCCAAATATAACATTTAGGTACAAAGTTGTGAACACTGGCTCTCGACGGGTGAAAAGTTGGGTAGTGTGAAATGAAAAGAGTTGCATGATTATTAGCAAGATACAATTTTTAGACTGACCTGTTCGTACATCCCAATAATAATAATCACCAACATATATGTATGTTTTATAAATAGGTATTATATACCTAAATATATAGTAAAATATACATAATATGTTTACATATCGATGTCCGCATCTGCGGGTTTTCCAATTATAAGCAGTTTCCTCTCGCACGAATATGTAAGTGGATTTTCTCAGAGTGCTCCCATAATTTTTAAATTTAAAATTTTTATTTTGTTTAAATTTAAAATTTATGGAATAACACCTTCTGTAAGCATAAGCCAGGCTCTTTAAAAGAGCAGTACAATAAATTTTCCTCCAATTAGATTCTTTGTTCACAATGTGTTTTGCAAAATGAATTCAAAAGGGAAAATTCGTACAATGGATGAATGGTTCGTGAAATGCGCTGAGATTTTGTTTCTTCGCCATTCTGTGCTCCAATATTATTGATACGGTCAGAATATGGTCTGATGACATCCCAGTCAGAGTGGATGGGCAATATTAGCTACATTTGAAGAAGCGAAGACAGCACAATTTCGTCAGCATGGCAGACGTCTCAAATTCAACTGTTCTAGGCAGTACACGGAGTTCTAGGCAGTACATATCGTGCTCTGACAGAGGTATATTTTTAGTAACAAGTCCCTTCGCACTTTTTTAATCAATCATTTAAAAAATCACCTCATGTTTGACGTGCTTAGTTGATTCCTAAATATGTAATATCATAAGAGTTTTATAATTGTGTTAACATAAAAATTNTCATGTTTGACGTGCTTAGTTGATTCCTAAATATGTAATATCATAAGAGTTTTATAATTGTGTTAACATAAAAATTCCTTAATTTTTATTAAATTGAACTTTTACCTATAAGCTTTTTAATCTTTAAATTATAATATTTAGTTTCTAATTAATATGAATAAAAAAGGCAGACAATACGCACGTTGGTAATGCCTAGTAAGATATAGTTGTTATGCAAAATATTGTTCCACTGAGTGAGCACGAATGCGGTGCATTGNCGTTGGTAATGCCTAGTAAGATATAGTTGTTATGCAAAATATTGTTCCACTGAGTGAGCACGAATGCGGTGCATTGTCACTTTGGTGTAGTTTTATAGACATAGTTAAGCTTTGTTTGCATGAGGCAGAGGAATACCCACGATGTAGAACTTTAGCTGGGCTTCTGAAAAGTTATAAGTAACCGTGAACGGACTATATTTTGACATTATGGCTTGAAAAATATTAAATCAAATCTGGCTTGTATCTCTCGGCGTGGAGGTGAGGATTGGTGTGTACATACCGCTGCGGTGCAGGCGGAGCTGGTCGGCGTGGTGGTCGCTGCTGCCGTAGACGACGGAGCCGTCTATGAAGGAGGTGACCTGGTTGATCTGGTCGCGCGGGCCGAGGGAGCAGCCGACGCGCGGCGCCGGGCTGCTGCGCACGAACTCCAGGCACTGCACGCCGTAGTGCGAGTAGAAGCGGTCCTCGGGAGGAACGCTGATCGGCAGGCAGTCCGGGTGCTGCGGCCACACACACAACACTCTCAGTCACCCCCGTCCCGCTTCGCCATGGAGGTAGGAATAACAGGAGATGCAATGCTATGACGTCACTGAAGTTGCATTCTAATCCATCACCATAGTGTGACAACCAAAACACTGAAAATGATGAAGCAGGTTTTTGTATTTAATGCGTATAAAATGTGGAAGTAATTAAACAAATAACAAATAATANACTGAAAATGATGAAGCAGGTTTTTGTATTTAATGCGTATAAAATGTGGAAGTAATTAAACAAATAACAAATAATACAGCTTAACATTCAGGCTAAACATCAACATGTTCTGATACAATATTTTTATTTTTATTTTGACAGATTAGGTGTTCAATGTTTTGGTTGTCACAACATCGTGAACAGGCTTAATCATTTTATCATGAACTTCCTTCCACAGACAAGGCCACCCCGTGCCCTTCACATCACGCCGGTCCTTGTCCCATGTACTTCACTCCCTACAGAAATAAAAGAAGAGAAATCACTTATCTGAACTATAGACTAAATATGAGATAGACAGGCTTTTCGCCTTCTGAACATGTACCCAAAATTGACATACTCCTCACCAACACAACTGTCAAAGTCACATGGTCATTAATGATGAATGTCTTGGTTTACATCTTAATTTTAAAATGACAAGTATTATTTTATTAACAAAATACTTTCACTCATTTGAATGAAATCAAACTACATTTCAAATTGGTTAGAGCAAGTATAAAAAACATCACAAAGCACTTGTATATTAGACAGTATTCTAACCTCAAATCCAATCCACGCCATTTTTGCTAGTCGTGCTGGCAGAAAAGCAGTTCAATGTTGGGCACGTACACTGGTTGTGCGCAGCCAGTGAAATCGGTCTACCTCATGTTTAGTCTGTGATCTGAACAGAAGGGTATATTTATATGCTGTTCACGGTTAATTGAGCAATTTTGAAATTAACCTTTCTAAATGTCACTGCCCCTACCTGCATATATTCAATCTAACCTACTCACCGGCGTGCACCCAGTAAAGTTGGTTACGACGGAGATAAAGTAGTTCCTCTTCCTAACACTGAATTAAAAGTTTTGGGGAAACATTTCTTAATACTAATTTTTTGTCTGTGTTTTTAATGTATATAAATGTAAGGATTAGAAAATTTATAAAATATTTAATTTTAATAACTTGACAATTTCACTTGGACGACGCAAGAATAATGTGATTAAGCACATGGCAATGTTAATTTTACATAACGTGTAAGAATTCACAATGAAAATACAAGTAGATCTTAAGCAGGGCTTTAAAAAGTCCTAAGTTTACCGTGAACAGCCTTCAGAAGGGAGTGATTTTGTCTGGATAGAAAAGTATCGTAATTAACGTACTGATGATATATATTGTATCCTTAGCTTAGATATAAATTCATTTTAGTGCCAGTACGTGCAAGCTAGAAATAGTCGAAAATCGATACATGTTGTAGCGTGTGATATCGAACGACCATATTGCCACCCCGGCCTATTAAATTACTCTTTTCACAAATTAACGTTATTAACGACACGAGAACAGACTCGTCAGGCATGACAGACGCCATTATTGCGACTGCTGTCACTGTTGACGAATGTTCCACCTTTGAGGCCACTGACTTGCTGGGGGTGTTTCTAAATGAATAATTTCTGCTAACTAGTAACCTCGGCACTGTCAATAGAAATAGGAGTGTAGTATATACTAGGGAAAGAACACCTTAATCTGCACGGAAGTGTATTAATATAATTATACGAATAATATATGTCGTATGATTAGCTTAAATTTAAATCAAACACACTTTCTATTCACAAATGTGTTAAAATCGATCATCGTCATGCTAATTAACCTATCACTTAACTTCATGATAATACATTACTAGTAAAGAATGGTATCGAAGTTTAGTAAGAAACTAATTCAGCATGTTAGATAATAGAGTTCCCGAATTGTAAACGTTTAACGAGGATGGTAAATAAATAGCAAATATGTTCCTTCCTAATTAAAACTGATTATTACGAAGTTGTAAGGTATACAAATTAGTACAATGTAATGCTCTTTCTGTATTACTTTAACAAATGTAATGACATTATTTGCTTTTATTACAAATGCGAATTCTTTCAGCGTAGTTTTCCGCATATTTTGTGTCAAATATTTTAACATTAAAAATAATTTTGTAAGAGGAAAATAATTAAATACANTAAATAGCAAATATGTTCCTTCCTAATTAAAACTGATTATTACGAAGTTGTAAGGTATACAAATTAGTACAATGTTATGCTCTTTCTGTATTATTTTAACAAATCTAATGACATTATTTGCTCTTTTTACAAATGCGAATTCTTTCAACGTAGTTTTCCGCATATTTTGTGTCAAATATTTTAACATTAAAAATAATTTTGTAAGAGGAAAATAATTAAATACANCGTAGTTTTCCGCATATTTTGTGTCAAATATTTTAACATTAAAAATAATTTTGTAAGAGGAAAATAATTAAATACAAGCTGCGATACACAGTTTTAAGTGTGATGCTGTTTACATGGTATTAAAATATTTTTTAACTTTTAGTTCTATACTAAGTAGAGGATGGTGTGCTGAAATTTTCGGGCCTAATGCAAGTCCGTGAGGTGGCCGCCACCAGCCTACAACCCTAAATTACGAGGAAGTAGTTTAATTTCGTCGCCTTTGCATATGCCGAACATTAACTCACGAATTGCTAATAGTATTGTCGAAATCGTGTGATAAGACAGTTTTTCGACGTTCGTTTAGTTTCAGAAAATGCGTTTTTAAAAATAATAATTATTATTTGGATGGTTAAATATATTGTTAAATTAGAGGAAGTTCAAAGGACCTATTTATGTTCAAAGTTGTACTAACCAAGATATCAAACTGCATGGTTCTGAGAGTTCTGTTGGCAAAAAATCCGTTCATTTTTATGACACAGGGATAAGTTACTGCGCAGCTGGCATGCGCAATCTACCACAAATCCCTTCTCCGTCCATAAAGATAACATGTCAGTTCTAGTCACTACAAGGCCAAGGTTATGTCACACCTCAATAGTGTAGTTGACAGAGAGGCACGGGTAATATTCCCCCTCCCCCTTTTCCCAAGAAGTTGAAGTTTTATGGTTCTAATCGTTAAAACTAATTGCAGAGTTACTTTTTTAGCTCATTAAAACTATTTTATATTGTCACAATGTTTGTAATATTTTACGAAAGGAAAATGTTAAAGATTAGCCAAATTTATTTATTGTAGATTACAAAACTTATACGAACGTAAATTTCCATACTAAATTAGTAATATGTTTCTAACACCGTACTCGTAAGCCCCCTAATAGCAATTCACATCTACGTAGCTACATATAGTTAACACATTTTGTTGTATTTGATTTGGTTTTTCCTAATCGCTTTGTATAAAATACCATTTTTCAGTGTGTTTATTTGAGTGCATGTATACCAAGTAAATGTGCATGTATTTTTGTTTGAGGTTCAAATTACTGGTTACATGGCGTTACAAATTAATCATATAAAGTGAAGATATATTAAAAATATTAAAATTATTTCCGTTTCAGTATCACGATAGAAAGTTTGGATGAACGTGTTACGTAACAATAGTCGTTAATAATGACTGCAAAAAGATTTCTTGGTCTCTTTGGAAACAGTACATGAAATAAACTGTTAAATATTGCGTGGGTGATTTACGGGCTTATAATTTTTTAGACTTTCCGCCGAAGCTAAAAAAATTAGACGAAACACCGCACTTTTTCCTGTGTGTGTGTTCATTGTTACGCTATGGGAGCGGAAATCACATTTCACTGGCAGCAGGGAAACATGTAACAATCACGGCAATGTCTAAAAACGGCAGCTGAAAGCATTTTACTAATCTGCGATTTTCAGAAATTTCTACCAGTCTGAAACATTAAAATCTAAAATCACGTAAAAGATTCTTGTTTTTGAAGTCCTGGCAGCACAGGTCAGTGTGCAACGAAGAAGCATTTGTATATAATATTATATATAGTAGTATAGACAAAAGTTCTCGTTTGATGTAAGGTTAACATCGACATGAAAGGTGAAGCTTAGCACCAAAACTGGAATCACTATACTTTATTTGAGGGACAGGTTTGTAATTTCCGGCATGTAGGCCTATGCATAAATACTATCTTATGTGACTTGTGGTTAGATTATTTTCAGAATGAATACGAGGGAAGAACGAAGAGCGCGGCGCGAATTCAACCACGACGGATCGTCGATTACAAAAGTATTAAAATTAAAAATTATACTTAATTTTTTCAAAATAAAGATTTACGTTTTCTGTGGTTTCTTGGCGGTTTTCTTTCTAAAGTGTTAGAATCCACATCACGCATATTTTCCGTCACCCTACCTCGGGGACTTGAAATAATTTTCCAACTGCTCAAACTCTGCAATGACGCCTAATGAGTTTCCTAAGGAAATACAGCGTCAACAGTTCCTAATACATGCGCTCATGACGGGAACACAAGGCTCTGGCGACTATTAGTGGTACACATGTCCTAATCTATGCACGTTGTAACTCGCTGTCGAAATGTGAACATTGAAGTAAAGTACAGATATGTTGCTATTTGTTATTGGGAAACGCTGAAAGGTCACTGTGTCCACACGTGACTAGTCCACAGGTCTCCCAACCAGGGCGATACGGGTTTGGTTCCCGGCGGCGTCACGCCCCGATTTTCACATGTGTTAAACGTGTCGGATGTTGCTGCTGGACGGTTGGGTTTTCTCGGGATAGTCCCTTTTCTCCCACTCTTGCATTTCGTCTTACTATCTCATTCATCACCCAGAGATGAAGTACTACAGCTGCCACTTAAAAACCCATCACTCGGTTGGCGTTTACCTCGCCCTAGCGGATAACGTTTCTTAACGCAGTGCACCATATCCTGGAAAATACACACTTAGACAGGGGATTTCTGAACATAATCGACAATATTACGTTATTTTGGTTTTGATTAAAATTAATATCTTTGCATGTGGTTATGTAGGAGAGCTCAGGAGCTCGGAACAACCGACCAAAGGAGCTGTGTTTCTAGGTCGGTGAACGGCCCGCTGTGTGACGGAGTCGAGTACTGGATTGAGGTGACAGGCCGTGGGGGCGGTGAAACCGTGGAACCGACTGTAAAGACGAGTTTCTCTTCACTAAGATTTTCTACCGCAGACCTGAGAACCAGTGGCATGTCTAGTCGTGGGAGGAACGTGTGTGTTGGTAATCTTGAACAAGAGGATAAAATGTGCCTAAATA
Organism: Clitarchus hookeri; assembly: GCA_002778355.1. Taxonomy (NCBI): domain Eukaryota; kingdom Metazoa; phylum Arthropoda; class Insecta; order Phasmatodea; family Phasmatidae; genus Clitarchus; species Clitarchus hookeri. The sequence goes on from NQII01003975.1 coordinate 217,764, forward strand.
AAAGCTTTTCAAAAATAGGCCGTGCCGCTTTCACCGCGAAAGTTTCTTTCCCCGACACAAAAAAAAATATCACCCCATCCTCCCGTATCACATGACATCTTCCTACACTACGAAAAATTCGTTCGGTAACTTCATGATGGTTTATAAATATTTGAAAGTATGCTAGGCGAGTTCATATATCGCGTCGTGGTTACACATAATTAAGTTGCTGTTTGTATTTGAGAGTAGCACAATAACCTAATGGGCAATTCTTTACTCGCCCTTAATCGCAGAGCACCTGACAAGCAAGTTGGATAGTCCCTACGTGTTATACCGCTATTAAAAGGACAGTGCAAGGTCCATTGTGGCAAGGTTCAGTTGTGTGTGGTGGCTACATTCTTNGTGTTATACCGCTATTAAAAGGACAGTGCAAGGTCCATTGTGGCAAGGTTCAGTTGTGTGTGGTGGCTACATTCTGCAGTATTTAGCCACGAAGCAAGCTGGGCGATGTTCAACGGGATATGGTATTAGGGCTGACAGGTTTGTTCATTATATCCTTGAAATTTCACTAGGCAAGTTTCAGAAACCCTACGTACCTACGTAACAGTGGACAATGTAGTGATGAAAATGGAAAGGTGAAGGAGATAGAGCGCTATCAGCCTACTGCGAAGNGTGTTATACCGCTATTAAAAGGACAGTGCAAGGTCCATTGTGGCAAGGTTCAGTTGTGTGTGGTGGCTACATTCTTCAGTATTTAGCCACGAAGCAAGCTGGGCGATGTTCAACGGGATATGGTATTAGGGCTGACAGGTTTGTTCATTATATCCTTGAAATTTCACTAGGCAAGTTTCAGAAACCCTACGTAACAGTGGACAATGTAGTGATGAAAATGGAAAGGTGAAGGAGATAGAGCGCTATCAGCCTACTGCGAAGNCCTACGTAACAGTGGACAATGTAGTGATGAAAATGGAAAGGTGAAGGAGATAGAGCGCTATCAGCCTACTGCGAAGCAGTGTCTTCACTATGGTGAAGACAAATGGTAAGGATCCGTTGCAAATAGAGATCAAAGACTTTTGTTCGTTATCGGGGAGTGCTGTAAGTGATTGTAACGCTTTCCGGGACGTGGCTGCTCTTGAAGTGGGTGAGCTGCAGACCACAAGTCTAGGATCATTGCCTAGAATGCAGTCCGTCGCTAAAGTTGCGCAAAGCACGTCTCCCTTAGATTACAAAAATATTAGCGAACAATATGTGGAGTGACTAATCACGCTCATAGACATGCGTGGCGAATGCCTGGCAAGTGTTACGCACACGACTTTATTATTTGCGTTGGATAATTCGGAGAATATAGACTAATGACACTACCGTGTTTTTCGTGAAATGGTCTTTATCCACATTTTATGGTGCCTAGTTACATGAATGCCAAGGTATGTTAAGTGGTTGTAAACATTTTAGCGCAACTCACATTGTGGCAACATTTTGGAATGGGTCCATTTTATTTCCAGCACAACGCTGAATCCATACACGAAGCAAATGCGACAAGCAAGCAAATCGAGCTTATGGCAGCTGATAAAGGCTGGCTGGCTGAAAGTCCTGACATTAACTTCTCTGAACACTCCTAAGTTGCAGCGTCAGCTAAAATCCAAACCAAATCATCCGCATAAAGCCTCAGAGCTGTTGTTCGTATTGAAGGAGGAATGGAACCAAATTCTGGCGAATATCTACCGGTATTATGTGTCAAATCTTCCTTGGAAGGTCTCCCGGATTTTCGCAAGTGGGGATCGTGCCGGACGATTCCACTGATCGGCGGGTTTTCTCGGGGATCTCCAATTTCCCCCCGACCTTGCATTCCGGCGCTATTCCATACTCAACTCGCTTCACCCTCATCGGCTCTCAGGACCTCGATGTTAAGAGGTGCCCAAATCTCTCCACGCACTCACTCATTCTTCGGAAGGTAGAGAGTACTGTAACAGTGAAAGGCATGCCATCATACTGACACCATACTAAATTGTAGATAAAATTTTGCTGAATATCTGGTGATTCAAAATGATATCGATTTTCGTAATTCTAATGAACAGGAAAATAACTGGAATAAAAAATGATTTTACATGTAAGGGAAAAATAGTAAAAGAATAAAGATTTAATTTATTTTTTCTTCTGGCTATTTTCATGAAGAAGAGAATAAAAGTTATATATTTTCCGGGATGAAACTTTTTTTAAATAACTTTATTGTTGTATCTTTCCTTTTAAATGCATATCTCTAACAGTTTAGCTCCGCAAAAAGAAGGAAGAAAGAAAAGGCAACCACAAAAACGTAGAGATCTGTATTTCTCACACTTTTAAAAAATTTGCCAGTTCTGCTGAACATGACTTTTTATCTGCTATGAAGCAGTTATTTATTATGTTTTCAAAGAACAGTAAATTATTTCATTCCTTCATGCAGGTATCTAGTGACACATATTAGTATACTATAGTTTTGACAAAAACAACGCATATACAACCAATAAAGTTATTTTTATAAAAAAATTTGTTAAAGCATTTAAACTAAGGAAAACGCTTGAAAAATTGTCATGTCAACATTGTACCAGTAAATTGGTTGTAATTACGGCATTAAAATATCTTATAATGTTGGGAAACGAATTACAAATCAAACTTTATTGGTTATTGTGATTAAAAGNAAACGCTTGAAAAATTGTCATGTCAACATTGTACCAGTAAATTGGTTGTAATTACGGCATTAAAATATCTTATAATTTTGGGAAACGAATTACAAATCAAACTTTATTGGGTATTGTGATTAAAAGGNGTATACTATAGTTTTGACAAAAACAACGCATATACAACCAATAAAGTTATTTTTATAAAAAATTTTGTTAAAGCATTTAAACTAAGGAAAACGCTTGAAAAATTGTCATGTCAACATTGTACCAGTAAATTGGTTGTAATTACGGCATTAAAATATCTTATAATGTTGGGAAACGAATTACAAATCAAACTTTATTGGTTATTGTGATTAAAAGGGTTTTTTTTTTAAAAAAATGTATATTTAATTTTTAATATACTTACATAATGGAAGATATTTGATGTTTAATAAAGTAAGAATTTAATTTTTCCCGCGACAAAAATATTCCTCTCGAAGCTTTTCACAATAACTCGAAATAGGACCTGAACCAATATTGTTTTCAGATAACGCCATGGTCAATGCATTTTTAGTCACTATTAATTAATCTGAGATAGTCAGTGATAAAAATATTTTCTCTAGAAAAAATAATATTTTTTTTACTGTATCACTTCTGATGAATATGTGCAACAGGGACTGCATAACTTTTTTTTATACAAATCGGAAAATGAAACTGAAATATGTAAGCCTAGAATTATAAATGGCTATACTAGCTGTTATTTTATCTTAGTTACTCTTTTTCCACTTGACGGCTGTAGAGAAAAATTAGTCATGCACATTTCGTATAGTGCACACTAATAACTAACCAATGAAATATGTATATTTCTTAACTATATTTTAATACGTCACCGGCAAGTCATCAGTGGTCGTGTTGTATTTTTCAAGTGAAACTAGCAGCCGGAACTTTCGTATAGGAGCCGCGTGGTCAGGGCTGTGTACGAGGAAGAGTTTTTGGGGGTTCAAATCTTCCTCTTACTGACGTAGTGACACCTTACACGTTTGTAATTTACCAAGAATATCCAGCGGTGCGGGAAAGGAAGACAATGTGTCTGAACCGCCACACCTAACTTTGTTACGACAAATGCATTGTGTCGTACCTTTCTTTACATTTACCAAAACACACAGACGGCACTGCAGTGTAAATTAGGAACCAACTTCTTAGCGAAACAATGCATATGTTTGAATTTTTTATGTGTAAGAGAGCACGTGTATACAAAGTGTTTAAAAAAATGATAGAAACTGCTTAAATTATGTGTAGCAAGTAACATGTGGAGAAAAAACGTTAAAAACATAGTGCCGATTCAGCTTCCCCTCCACGTAATCGCCCTCCAAAGCTAGCGGGACTTGCTACGGCGGACCGAGTATGCATTCCGGAAGCAGGCAGTGCTGAAGTACGCCGCAGCAGTTTGCCAGCCAGGCCAGTTGTGTTTGCACCGAAGGTAATTAATAGTGGTGGACGTGTTGCATCGCCAGGTACATGCGTCAGCAGTGAAATGGAATACACTCACACAGAAAAGACTGACATGATCCTAGTGTAACGGCGCACCTACTGTAGCTGCGCGGCGACCTAGATGTCAACGATTTCTATTTATTGGGTCATGTGAATGCTTTGCTTTACAGCAAAGCGGTCGCCACCATAGATATTCTACTGCAACGCGTTGTGGATGTATTCGAAGACATTCGCGCCAACCACGATGTATTTGGAAGGGTGCAATCGCCCATTGAAAGACGTCTGCAGGGTTGCGTTGATGCCCGTGGTCCACACTTTGAACATTTCCTGCAGTACGCCATACACACTGGGAAGTGTACATACCTACTATGCATATTCGGTCCACCGTAGCAAGTCCAATTAGCTTTGGAGGGCGATTAAGCGAAGGGGAAGCTGAACCGGCCATATGCGTGTTAATGTTTTGTCCTTCATACATTACGTACTACACATCGTGTAAGCAGCGGCCGTCTTTTTTAAACATCATGTGCAAGTATCGTAATGTGTATGAGTACATATTCATTAAATTATATCACAGCCATTTTTTTAAACCACACTGTAACCTATTAAATTACTTTCCTCTGTTACAGACTGATCTGTCAAAACGTTGTAAATTCTTAAAGAATGCACTTAAAAATTTGGTAAAGCTACCACACTCAGCCTTTTTAAAAACAAAGAGTTCCAAGAGTACCTCCCTGTTTTCTTGTTAAATTTAAACCCCTCCCTTTACGAAGCTTTAGATACGAGCCAGTGTGTTGTAGAGTGTACATGACACCTATGCAGTTGCCAACTTACGCGTCCCGACACTGAACTGCCTTTTTCCTCTAGAACTACTGAGACAACGTGGTTTCAAGTAAGTTATCTCAGTGTTTACATAAATGTTTTGGAATGTTAGTATGCTTTTCATGATCAAGTTTTAATACAAACGAGATCAATTTAAGTTACACTAAATGTTTTGTAAAAAGAATATCTCTTTTTAAAAACAGTGCAAACGAACATCCACTGCACCTGTTGGAACACGCGACATTCGAAATTATTTAGGAAAACTGTGTACCACCTTTGTGCGCATGCGTCGAAGATGAAAATCAACAAAACCATCAGAACGGAAGAGTGCAAACGTGGAATAAAGAGTCACTTTTGTGTAAATCTGGGAGAGAAATTACGATACTAAATTCTTTTTAATTGCAGTTATTGGCACTCTGGCAGTTGATTTCATTACTCAGTCAAAAAATAACTTAATGAAGATTATCCATTTTTATCTGACGTAATTATAAAAGCTTGTTTGCTTCATTCTTAAGTAGTACTATTTCAGATTTATAATTAGTCTCTTGCGAATGAGTTATATCTGACTGTGAGCTACGTCAAAGAAACGGTGTCTGTAATGGTACGCGCATAAGCGTTGATTATTACGTGGTGTCATTACGTTGACATGGTTGTCCATAGTTGTCATGCTAAAATTAACAAATAAAATGTGTTGTTTCTTACGGTGAGGTCAGGTGGCTGTAAGTTTCGTCCGCCGTCACTGCAGCACTTGGGCACAGAGCCGTTGAATCCTCTAGACTGAGCAGTCGCTGAAAAATAAAATAAAATAATTATTTCAGTGGTAACAAAGGTACTGAAAAATATTTATCAAGAATATATTAAGTATAAATTAACAAAGAGCCTTATCACACAGACTATCTCATAGAAACGAGAGTTGGATATATTTCCGTTTGCCTTCACAGAGTGGAATGATGTCACCCTATTTATGGCGAAAAATATTCTAGTGGGTGAATTGTTTAGCACCAAATTCAAAAAGGTTCTTTCAATTTTAAAAAATTTGTAAAAGGAATATGCGTAAAATCTGTTTTTCTGAAATTTCGGGAATCCAGCCAGAGGTAAATGGTGTATTTATGTTATTGTGTTAATAATACATTTTTTCTTTGATGACAACACACTGACTAAAAATGTGTTCCATATAAAGCGCTTTTTAAAAAAAATTATTTAAGAAAAAATAAGATGTTGGTGGTCACAAAATGCATCCTTTCACTTTCCAGTGTGGGACTTCTGTAATTTTTTTTTTAAGAGAGCGACAAGACTAGGTTCTTTAAACATCTTGTACACACTTTCAAATATCAATGTCATCTCCTTCTATGACTTATTCTAAAATACGCTTTCCTTTTTGAAGGGAANTTGTACACACTTTCAAATATCAATGTCATCTCCTTCTATGACTTATTCTAAAATACGCTTTCCTTTTTGAAGGGAAGATAAGATAATAATTCGTACGTATGCTAGTTTGAAACGTAGTACACTTCCACAAATCCACGCGTTCAACAAGCATTTATTAATTAGGAACTGCGAAATATAATTTACAATATTCGTTTGAAAATGCTGTTGATGATATAAAAAAACAGGTATACATGCTCAAACATTAAAAAAATTAAACCATAGATACTGCAATGAGGATAAGGTTAGAGGGTTTATTTTTTTATGGTAAATTCGAAACAATTTTTACATCGCCATACGATATGATGATGACTTTAACTTTGGGTACGTGCAGACGTTGGCTTTGTTCACAAGTAGATTGTAGCACAAGTCTTCAATACTTCAGATATATTTGGAATTTAACAATTTTTTTGCAAGTGGATTCCTGCTTACAATTGGTTTAGCTAGTTTACGAAAAATTGCTTAGTGATTGGGGAGTATTTGTGCGAAATGCGCAATATATANCTTACAATTGGTTTAGCTAGTTTACGAAAAATTGCTTAGTGATTGGGGAGTATTTGTGCGAAATGCGCAATATATGTCAATTTACTAGGTGTTAAACTAACAAAACACATAACAACTGTTCACTGTAAGTAAAAAGAGTTTATAGTGTAAGTGGACCGCAAATTAAATAACCAGTTACCTGCAAGTCTTTGTGTGATATGAGCCCCCATTTACATTACACTTGACGCCGCTAATTTCAGTATCAAATTATCTTTCCTTATGCGTTTCAAGAAGTCAGACATTAAAAACAATCAATCCCTGATAACTGCTGCTTCCTCAGTGGCATATTAAAGTACCTATTATTTATCATTTTATAATAACCATAACCAAGCGCAGGTTTAAAACGTGCAGTGATAGGTGGGACTAATAATCATGAAAAAGAAACATGTGATTTCTGGTACACCTGAAAAGTTATGTNAAACGTGCAGTGATAGGTGGGACTAATAATCATGAAAAAGAAACATGTGATTTCTGGTACACCTGAAAAGTTATGTCACGGTTCGTAATTGTTGTTAAAGAAAGGGCATAAGATAGAAAGAAGAGAGAGTTTTCTGAACGTAAATACATGCAAACACGTTCGGCTAAAATTAAACTCTCACTGAACTGCCGTATACAAATAATCTCAAGCGTTAGAAGTAAGAAGTGTTAAGTGGCAAATTCTGAAAACAAGTTAAGAAAACATGACCTACAAGACTAGAAAAATCCCACTAAAACTACACAAAAAAAATTTTGCGAACACTCGCCCAGAGAGTGAATAGTGATTTTAATAAGAGATATAATGAGTTTCATTATTACATCTGGCAACTTTGAGCTCTGCAGTGAATAGTATTATGAGAAAATATTGCGTGGTTCAGATAAGTCAAGTACTAGAATACACAGATCCATATCTTTCCCAGTAACCTTTTTTCCCCTACTTAGTGTGATGCACGAAATTTATGAATGCTGCAAATTGTGTTATTTGGTTATTACACACATAGTCAGTTTATCTGTAGCGCTGTAAACANCGAAATTTATGAATGCTGCAAATTGTGTTATTTGGTTATTACACACATAGTCAGTTTATCTGTAGCGCTGTAAACAGAATAATTATTTTCTTTCGTCTGCGAAAATAGGCAATATTTTCTTTCTTCATCCGAAAACTTTAAATACTGAATTTATAATAACAAATTTATTAACTGTAACGTGTTTTGACATTTTCGTTTTCCAATGTTTTCATTAGGTATTTGATTCGCACTTACTCGTTTGATTAGAGGGATTTTTTTTTAAATTAAGTGTAGTGTTTTCTTATCAAAGCTGTTGACAAATATTACGCGTTTTATTTCCTTGTTATTTTTCATTTTATAAACTTCAATGTAGGATCATTTCTTAAAACTATTTATAATACCTCCCACACGTACGTTTTTCCCAGTAAAATATTTGTTTAGGGTGATTTATATTTATGTGTCATGTATATAAATACATTTCTCCGAGAACCACCTACTGTTCAAAAATGGGGTAATGCATGGGTTTGGTTTGAACCAACACCGCATCGGCAGACGAGCATGACACCTAAGCTTGCAAGTTTTATAAAATCAGAATAGTATTTTGTGTAAAAGTGTTTTATAATGCAAAGACGTCATGGGCAAGATCTTGTACATCGCCAACAAGAAAACGTCCTATTCTCCTTCCACTTAAGAAAATTATTTTCTTATCTTGTATTTATTTGTCTCTGTACTAATGAATATCTGTCAATTGTATGTTGGACTGACGGGGATCGAACATGTTTTACAGGGCGCCAAAACGCGAGTACCAATAAAAATTTTGTGTTAGTTATTTATTTTTATGTCCTGTTTGTATATGTGATATACGTCTTTTAAAAGCAAATAGAATATTTCAGCACCCTTGTTGCTATTATTACATTTAACGCCTAACATGACGGTGTCCGTCAACACTTTTAAGGGTGCACAGTACCCTAGCAGATTATCATCGGCCTTCACTAAATAAATATTACTTCACAATTGCAACATTTTCTATTTATCTTCTGTAGTGTCAATTCAACTAGTTCTATAATCTTAAAAATAATTATAGGATGCTTTTAACAGTCCAAAACACTGTTGAAATTACCATACTGTGTTTTAACGCTACAATCCCAGTTCTGCAATATTATTTCAAAATCAGAGGATAACGCTAACAATCCGCGGCACTCTTGTAATTACCTTAACTATTCGTTAATTCTACAAACCAGTTCTGTGATCTCAACAAAATCAGATGGTACCTCCAATACTCCACGACACTGTTGTAGATACCCTACTTTTTCTGTAAACTTTCGAGAAAAAAAGAGGCGGTGATTTCTGCAGAACATTCTGTTGCAGTTACCAAACAGTACTGTTGGGTTTACAATATCTTGTTATATTATCATAACAATACTGTAAGATTGTGTTCATAACTATATACAGTGGCTGACACTAATATTCGGCCAGCGATGATTATCGTAGTTTCATGGCCTTATGGTACATTAGAAATGAAGATAAACATAAAACATATTGCACAATCATTCTTGTGTAATTTAAATGAAATGCAATAGTAGCCAATAATTGAAATGAGCAGTGCAAGTTAATGAAACACAATATTTTGTCCTCGCGTACTGTATAAGTACGTCACTTTAATATTCGGCCAGTTGTGATAGACGCGTGGCACAGGCACGATGCACATTGCGTTCGTAACTCGTGTCATTCCCTGCACGCTCTCTGCGCTGAGAGGTTGTATTGGGTAGCTCTGTTGGCTGCGTCAGTCAGGAAAATGGGACGTAGGGGCAAGAATACAACGTTTGAACAGCGGCAGCTAGTATTTTTTCATTATGCAAAGAAGAAATCTCAACGAGAAATTGCGGAGCACTTGAATCTGCTGAGGGCCACTGTCGGAGACATCATAAGAAGGTTTGAGAAGGAAGACGGAATAGATTCGGTTCTTCGCAAAGGACAGGTAAAAAAACTAAGCGAGAGAGAACGTCTAGTAATCAGGAAAATTAAGAAAGATCCAAAGATTAGTGCTTGAAAACTTACCACGGAGGTACTCAATGAATGTAGAAAGAACGTCCATCCAGAAACCATTCGATTACTTATCAGAAGAGCAGAATATAATGTCAGGGTACCTAGAAAGAAGCCTTTTATTAATGAGGTGAATAGAAGAAAACTACTTCAGTTCGCAAAAGAGCTCGCTGAGAAAGATGAAGGCTGGGGGAATGATGTTATTTTTTCTGATGAGAAGAAATTGAATGTGCTTGGTTCAGACGGCAGGGCAACAGTATTGTGAAAGCCAAATGAGGAGCTAAAATCTTGGAACATACAACCTATTGTGAAACACAGTGGAGGTAGTATTATGATCTGGGACTGTATATCTTCAGCAGGTGTTGGAGAGGCTGTACGTGTCGATGGAACAATGAAAAAGGAAGACAATTTCAATATCCTGAAAGCAAACCTACACAAGAGTACTGATCATCTGGGCATTAGGAAATCGTTTAAGTTCTACCAAAATAATGACCCAAAACACAAGTCGTACATTGTCAAGAGCTGGCTTTTGTATAACTGTTCCAAAGAAATTAACACACCTCCTCAATCACCCGACCTGAATCCCATAGAAAATCTGAGGGATGAACTGAAAAAAGTCAGCGTACTACAGCAACTAGGTTCACAAAAGAATTAGAGAAAAGGTTCAAGGAAGAATGGAGTAATATTGGCTCCGAATGTACCAGGAAAATAATCGCTAATATGCCACAATGCCTGCGAGAAGTAATTAAACATAATGGCCTTGCTACCAGGTACTAAAAGACTGTATGTTTCGTTTGCAAAGACGATTATATTTGTGTTTGAATGATGACGGCTGAATATTAAAGTGGCGCACTTACGCAGCATGGGATGACAAAATCATATTGTTTGTTAAGTTTCATTGCTCATTTCCGTTATTGGCTACCGCTATATTTCATTTAAAGCACACGAAACTGCGATAATCATAATAATGTGAGTCACTTCATATATAGTTCCTAATACAGAAAACACTGTTCTTGCTACAGAAAAGATGGCTCCCATAAAAGAATAACTGTTAATAATATTTAGGTCGTTCTGCAAACAATTTGGATTGTAAAGTATTACTGAACATTTTGTTGCTGGTACTAAAGTTGCAGCCCTAAAATGCCATTAGAGAACTGTTATGTTAAATTCTCTCTGCCGATTTCTTTCAGTGTACTAGTACAGTACCAAACGAAATTGACTTTATTGCAACACCTAAAACGATATACCGCATTTATGTGTGGAGTGAAAGGGTTACGTAGAAAAAAAGTAGTCGGGGGGCGATGTACAGTATGTGAAGGAAGTGCGCTCACCTGTGAGGTCGTGGTCGAGGAACTGCCCCCACTGCATGACCATGTGCGACACGCTGCCCAGTTCGACGTCGCGGTCACCGTGGATGGCGGAGCTGACAGCCCGCGCGCTCGGCAGCGCTCCCCCCGACACAGAGTCCCTGATGCGCTCCAGTCCTGCCACACACCCCACACACCACCACCTCAACTACCGCGCTACAACACACGCGGCCGCTGCTCCGCCGTTGTCAGACCTGCTCAAGGCTCGGCTTCCCCCTTCTGCACAAATTCTTCCTTTTCGCGTCACAACTTTGGATGCATAGCCATTACTCACAATATGTCATTATAGAAAACTCACATTTCACGAGTCGTTCAAAATTTTTGTGGGTAATTTTAATAGAATATTATCTGCTTGTTGTAAAAAGTCACGAACATATTTACATTTTATCATTACGTCCCTGCCATTTAGAAATCAGAAAATAAAACACAGTCAAAATTAGGTACAAAGATATTAAAAAACTAGAGGAGGGCAAATTTTTTATAATCAAACATTTCCATATCTGAAACTGAAATTATGACACGAAAAAGAATAATTTCTACATAATAGGTGAGCTGAGATTTAATATATACTTCTATGCACTCTGTCCGTTCTTCCATTATATGTGGAATTTAAAATTAGCAGTGCCATGGGTATGGCCACTTTATTAATACGTCGGTCAAGTGAAACTGTGAAATTATGAAATAATGTTTTAAAGTTTCAAATTCTTACACTCATATGCACTAAGAAAAACAGACTGCGAAAAAAATAATTTCCGGTATTTACTTATGTTTACCTAAGAGTTTTTATTACACGTTCAAACATGTGACTACTTCCCCTCCATAGTTGCCACTTTTACTGGGAGCATACCAGGCTGTAGGGCTGTTAAAATCATAGATTAAAGATAAGGTAGACCGATCTCGCTGTCTGCACTCAACCAGTCTCCATGCCCCAACATTGAACTGCTTTTCTGCCAACATGCCAAGCAAAAACGGCATGGATTGGCTTTGAGGTTAGAACACTGATTAGTAAACAAGTGCTTTGAGATGTATGCATACTTCATTTAACCAATTTTTAACGAAGTCTAACTAAATTCAAAATGTGAAATGTATTTTATTCTTATAAACGTGCTCGACTTTTGCAAACTGAGACGCGCCCATCACTGTTTGTAAACAACGCGCCCATCACTGTTGACCATGTAACTTTGACAGTAATGTTCCTTTGGAGTAGGTCAGTTTTGGGTACATGCGCAGAAAACGAATAATAAGTCTACGTCATCTTCACTTTATGGTTATAATGTATGCAAATAGGGTCAGTTACGTTTCTCAAAATTTTATTTCAACAAACAATTTGGATTGTAAAGTATTACACAACATTTTGTTGCTGGTACTAAAGTTGCAGCCCTAAAATGCCATTACAGAACTGTTATGTTAAATTCTCTCTGCCGATTTCTTTCAGTGTACTAGTACAGTACTAAACGAAATTGACTTTATTGCAACACCTAAAACGATATACCGCATTTATGTGTGGAGTGAAAGGGTTACGCAGAAAATAAGTATTCGGGGGGCGATGTACAGTATGTGAAGGAAGTGCGCTCACCTGTGAGGTCGTGGTCGAGGAACTGCCCCCACTGC
>NQII01003976.1:21523-85080 GCA_002778355.1 Clitarchus hookeri
AAAAAAAAAAAGCTATTAATAATTCACTGAAACACGTAACTTGCTTTGTTGCAGATGTGTCTGCCGTGGGAAGTATTCGCCGGCGCGATTATTGAACGAACTTAACTGAACTATACCAGCATGATTCATGAATTTTCATTCTCAGACCCTTATATTCAACGCTATTTGTATGCGCGCCAGTATCACGATAAAAGAAACTCGAGAAATCGTTGGCCGTGTGATCCATGTTTATTTATTCGAACTCCGACATAGGTATCCCAATGATCTGAATAAAGCTCTCAGGGTTGACTTACTGACATGACGTGAACATCTTACAAAATGGGAACTAAACGTCTACTTTCCCTCAGAATAGCATCGTGAATTCTCAGTACTCCTCTCTTCTTGTAAAGTCTACACTCATTTCTCCTTTTCACGGAAATTGATTATTTTTCGAACTGCACAACAATGGAGTGTCAAAATAGAGCTCAAGCTTAAATTCGTACAATACTTTACGCGGAACTCTTGCAATTAATTGGGATAAGCTAATTTCATACACGAGAATACACCTCGGGAAACTAAGATAAGAGAATTTGAGTTATGGATTGTAAGGAGAACACGTGTCTGCCAAAAAAAAATTAACCGTATAATGTGCTAACTTCGTTTCAGGCAACTTGTAAAATTTAACCACTGGTTTATAAAGCGAATGAGAGAATTGAGTGACGGTATGGCGCCTAGGGGTTTGAAATGAAGTGGAGAAGTAACAACGACGGAATGGAAGGCCGAGGGAAACGGAAGCACCGCGAGAAAATCCACCGGCCAACTCGGTAACGTCCGCGAAGTTTCCCACATGTAAAAAAAATAAGTTTGACCCCACAGAGAATTGAGCTGGGCTCACAGTGATGTAAAGCAACCAGTTTTATCACTCTTTTTGTTATTTTACATTTGGTGGCTTTTTTGTCGTTATAAAAGGTTCGGTGACCTAATTCAATTTAGTGTGACTCTTACAGACGTATGTTCGGTGACCTAATTCCATTGAGTGTGACGCTTACAGACGTACACTAATGTACACCCATGTCCTATGTGGGACTCGAACCCGGAACCCCTCGCACCGTAGGCCGGGGTGTAGCCAACTACATTACGGAGATCGGGTTAAATCAGGAAGACCGGGCCGGGAATTGAACCCGGGTCCTTCTGAGTGATTACCACTGAGCCACCACTGTCCCACTACACCACTATGGCCCGTTTGGAAAATGCGAAGCCCATGGCAACGGACATTGGGTTGAAAAACCTATCTATGAGTTATAAATGAATTAACACATACTGGATTTCTTCCTATTTTTATGCAACCAAATGACATAAAATTTTAGTCTGCCTAATTTTTAAATGCTAAGGACAATGAAAACATGGCATATGCATACGTTATATCTGTCTTTAGGGTGCTATGAATGTTTTAGAAATTATTTTCTAAATTGGTTTTAGAAAAGGTCGATATTTTACTAATTTTATCTTTACGATAAAAATGATAATTGGAAAACGAAAGGAATTCAATTACCAAATCAAATTTATCATTTACATATCCTGAAAATACTTTCGATTATATAAATATAACACCGTTATAGAGATTTTTTAAGAAAAGGTAACATAAAATTTACCTTATTGGTTCTATGAAATGTGCATGTGTTGGAACGACTGCCTGCATATAAATAGACAACGAACGGAGATTCCCACCAACAAATATCTAAAACAAGTTCACTGCCTTTCTCCAAACCGTTTTAATATGTATATGCCAACGAAATGGACGCGGTAATCATTTACCTGTACATCCAGGTATTTGTTTTGGGGAAAATATAGACTTAAATCCTTTGTTTTATGCTGATTGCCGAATTATCTTACACGATGGTAAAGACAAGCTGCAATATGTAATACGCGTTTAAATAATATTAAAAGTACTTACGACCTCAACATTTCTGACGATAAAACAAATGCAAAGTTACTGCGAGAAGAATTAAAAAACAGAAATGGAAAATTTAATATAAGAAGTGAAATATTTAAATTTTTTGGGTTTTATATTTGATATGAACGGAATGTATATTTAGATATAAGTTTCGAAGAATATGTGAAATTATTGACAGAAATGTGAAAAATAAAGCACGAAAATACACATGTATAAAGTTCCGTGACACAATAGCAATACCAGCCATCAAGAATATAAGTGAATCTAGCTACAGTGGCTATAGAAAGAGACTAAGTTATATTTCAGACATTGTTACGAAATCCTCACGGATAATGCTCAAGGTTGTACTTTCTCAAATAAAAAGAAAAGTAGATCTAAACGTCTTACCAGTTCTCGAGAAGATGTCAACAAATAACAAAAGATGGCGTAAACACTTGGAAATAATGCCAAATTATATTTTCCAGNAGTTCTCGAGAAGATGTCAACAAATAACAAAAGATGGCGTAAACACTTGGAAATAATGCCAAATTATATTTTCCAGCTGTAGTTTCTTAATACAATCCACAAGGAAGAAGAGACCTGGGAAGGCCAAGGAAAAATAGGCACCGGAAAAGGATTGGGCTCAACGCTTGAAGAGCAAAAGAAGATTTTGTACTGAATATGTGATAATTTAACACGACTAAAATTAAGTTGGCGAACTTTAACGTGACATCAATAATAAATATTGGAAATAAGTTCTCTTGAAAAGCGTTTATTACGTCAAAGGAATTTAAAGAAAATTGTTTGTAATGTTTATGTNTATTGGAAATAAGTTCTCTTGAAAAGCGTTTATTACGTCAAAGGAATTTAAAGAAAATTGTTTGTAATGTTTATGCATGTGTAACGTCCGTTTGTGGCAAGGAACATGAAATCAATCAAAGTTATACGGAAGTGAGACACCTTCCATTGACGAATTTCCTGTGTCTGGCGGTACCGTAGAGCTGTGAACACCGAGATGACAAGGCCTTACAATCTCAATGTGACGTCACTGACGAAAGGCAATACAGTCGTTGCATAACATTGTTTTGGTATGTGAAGTAGCGCGTAAAATCAAAATAGACGATGCGGAATGCATAATTTTCGTTTCTTTCACTCTGTTAGCGTTTGTAAACGAGTAAAGAAAGATGTTCAGAAATATTAGCTTACTTAATGATTACATTCTCTGAATGTATCAACCAATTGTAAGCTATCTCTTAATTTTCTTTGCGTATAATATATTTCCATTTGTAAACAACGAAGAAATTATTCAGAAATATTATTTATTGATACATTCTTCAAGACATTTCATAACTGTTCTTTGTGAAATAAATATATTACCTTGCATTGTTTAACTAATGGGGCAGGTTCTGTATACATAACCTCTTTGGAGTGAAGCTCGCTGTGCTCTATATTTCGTAAAAAATCTGTGTTGATTAAAATAACTTATAAAAACTAACTGATAAAAAAATTCAAATAGTCTCAGTAAATTTGCTTTTTCTGAAATGTATTTTATTTTGAACAAAATACTGCCAAAATGCATGTATGTCAGGTGCGTGAAACTAAGCACCGTTGTAGGGTTGAACAGCTATAATTGACTAATGCTACTACACACATACACAAACTGCAATAATAAAAATAATGATAATGTAACATTTTCTTCTGAAAGCTATAAAGCATATAAAGATTTTGCAGGCACGAAGCGCTCTCGTGAAATAGCGTTCAGCAAGGCATTTATTCTTTCTTCATGGTAAGGAAACTAAAAGACGCCCAAATAGCCTATCAAAGTGATTTATAAGACACCGAGGAACACAAAAGTTAAACACCGTAATGGGTTATTTTCATTTAACCTATATTTTCTATAAAAACACTAGGCACCACATGCCGAAACTAACCAAGCTGCCAGCCATATTGGCCACTTATTTTGGCCAACTAGTCGTGATGTCACTGGCAAATCTATACGAGGTTGTAAGGCCTTGTAGTCTCGGTGGTCACGGTAGAGCGCGCCGGACCGAGTCTTTCACTATGTACCGTCATACTGGCCCAGCACCTGGAGTTGGGGTGTCTAGCGGCGTGTGATGAAGTTTTCCAAGTTAAGCTGTGTTTTGCTCTGTGCTATACCTAGTCGTTTGCTACTTTACACATCGGCCACTTAAACATGGTAGTTCAGCTGACGTCACAGCACGTGTGTAATGGGTACCTCGCTGCTGTTTCGTGAGTGGCCGCAATACATTCAGTTTCTCCCTGCTCCACTCTGGTTACCAGTTAGTGCTGTGTGCGCCGAGTGTGTACAGCACTGAGCAAGCACCAGATTACGTTGCAACTCTTCACCACACGCCACTGGGGATGTCATTAGATTCCAGTCCCTCTCTCGCCTGGCTCACATCGCTAGTACGCTGGCCAGCAACCGTTACATCGCGGGTGTTTTTGAGCCTGTAGTTGTCCCCTAACTTTAGGGCCAGCCTGGGGCCTTGTGCCAAAAGTACAATGAGCGACCAAATGTGGCACACATTTTACGACGGTTCGTGGAAGACCACCATGCTATATTTCTTTCTTGGCCTGCGCGCTCACCGGATCTTCCACGTGTTGTCCATGGTCAGACGAAGACTGGCTTGCCGCAGGCCACGCGGGCACAACGGATGAACTTCGGGCACCCGTCGAAGCAGCATGGGTGGAGATACCCCAGACGGGCATTCACAGTCTCTTCCTCTCAATGCAGCACCGTGTAGCAGCTGTTCCCCTTATTCTGTACGCCACACCAAGCTGAAGAGTAATCATATAACCTGAGTATGAAGGGTATTCTGTCCAACAAATATGTTTGTGATTGCTCACATCCCTCTCGTTGTTGCAGTTTTAATAGCCAGTTAGTTTGAGAAGTATGTATACTGCTCTTATTTCCAATACTTCAAAAAATATTTATATTTCTTTTAAATTATTACTATACGCTATGCAACAAATCGTTTCTTACGAGAATGTTCTGTGATGCAAACCTTAAAAATATTCACTTTAATGGATATAAAATTATTTTAAAACATACTAGTATAAATACAATTATTGTAAAAAGTTAATGCAAATTCTAGTAATTGGTGTGATACGGTGCACCAGTAGCAGCATCTTAATAACGATTTCAAACTTGTTTAAATTGTGCTTGAAAAGTTTTTCAAGGTGTTATAGCTCAAACAATTTAAAGTAGTTTTTCTATACCTTCATCAAAATAGGCTCATAATTCTATTAATCTTTTTATGTTCAGATTCGAGCAAAATAATCAGATTAGTGTTCAAGAAAAATAACTACCCTGATACAACGACTAATTTAAAAACCACTTGTTCGATATCTATCTTTCTGAGGATAAGCAGTATGCGAATTGTCAAACAAAATATATAAGTGTTTAAAGAACTTTTGAATAAAGTTTGAAGTTTTGGAGTAAAGTTATCTGTCGTTAACTCATTAAGAGTTTCTTGAAATTCTGCCATTCTTCCTTCCAGATTTAAACGGCTGTGGCTATTACTGATCTCCATAGAATAGTTACAACAATCTTATTGTTTTGTTTCTTTGACATTGAGAAGGTTCCACATACGCAATTGGAAACACAATAAGCCTTCATGTCTACAATACCACAACACTCATGGCAGTAAGTGGTGTAAACACGCAGTTTATCAGTATACGCCAAAAGTTTCATTATAATTATTCATCTTTTACACTAGCAAATACGAATATTATCAACCAATGTAATTTCTTGAAAGGTCACTTTTAAGTTTCACCTATTGTTTTTCATCTCAGTATGGAAAATCGCAGACATAACTGTAATCGAATTAAGACACACACATGCCTCTGCGACATGAGCAGGAATTGAGGGTGACATTTCCCGTTGTGAATACGACTTTTATCTTCGTAGCAGCTCCATCAGGCTGCACTCAAGCACTTACGGGAAGCGGAAGTGAGGAGAGGCCTTGTAGAGTGAATTTGCGAAACTGCGCTGTAGGCGCACATTCTGCGACGCGCGAAACACGGAGGGTGTTCTCCGCTTTCCGCTCGGATATGTGCTTGATCAAGTGGTGGGGACGGGGGAAGATTAAGTTTAGGTTTTACTATATACGGTTACGCACGAAAAGGTGATGGGACCTCCAAATTTATAGTGGTCTGAGAATCTCTTGCGCCATCGTCTCGGCGCTCATAAATGAGTCCATCACCGGTAGACACCCAGGAATTTCGCACTTTCTATTGGTTACAGGTTAAACTCCAACAATGTATATTCGTTCGTTTGTTCCGTTGATGACGGAAACACAGTTGTTTGTATTTATACCGTAGGCGCCCAGTACAGGGGGACAAGGGGGGCGATCGCCCCTCCACTCTTCAGCCAGTAGAGGCACCACCCTCTTGTGTTGACAAACAGTCTTTGGTCACTACTTCGGTATGTAATAAGTACTTATAACTTATTGTATACTGCTTGCCTCATTATTTTCAAAATGTATCTTTTTATAGGTCTACTTGACCGAAAACAGCAATACTGCAGTAGAAATTATTTAATTTAAATATTCAAAATCTTGGCCTTTGTGAAACAAGTGTTACGTATGTGCATAACCACATGAACAAACATACAACGCACAGTGTGACAGAGAGAAAGCAAAGGGGGGTGGTTAGAGAGAAAGAAAGAGATAAAATTGAAATTGACATGGATACCGTCACAGAAAGTTTCAGACTTGCTCCCCTTATGAAAACATTAAGTCGGTGGCTATTGTTTGTACACGCCCTAGGCCCTTCAGCCAGCAAAAAAAAAAAGGGGGGGGAAATGTTGTGACCGCATCACGTGCAGACTCGTCGAATAAAAATCAAGCCTACCACCATAGTGGCAGCCAATGAATAGAACTTTGTGACCCGAGCTTGCAAGAACTGCGAAGTCAAGGCTGATGCAAAAATAATTTGTGAAATTCACGCAAAGGTTGTTCACGGGAAAGTGAGCATTTCAGAAATCAACCTTTGAAAAATATCACTGGCCGTACACAGTATATAAACTACCGTATACGCTGACAAGCAAACTCCCAGTTAAGTTGGCAGCGAATTAAATAACATAGTTCCAAGTCTTGACGTTGGTTTGAAGAATGTGATGTTTAAATTAACAGCAAAAAGAGTTAGTGGATTTTTACATTATGCAAATGAGAGTTTGAATCGGCATATTGGTGACCCATTTATGCGCCTAATAATTTCACGTTTTCACTTGACTGACGTATGAATAAAGTCATTAGGCCCACGGCATTGTGAATTTTACGCTTGTCGGAAGGATACAAAATGAGGGAAAATATAGATCTTAAGCAGGGCTTTCAGAAATGCCCCCTTTATCGTGAACTGGCTATACCTCTAATCTTCGGGCTTGCCATCACTGCAAATCCAGTGATACATCTGGAATTAAAAGGGTTATGTGTAGTAAGTAGATGCACTTTGCCGTAGCGGTACGTGTGAATATTTTGTAGTCAAGTTAGCGGCTTCCAACGAACAAACTGGTAGTGACAATATAGATAAATATCGAGCGTGTAGTAGACTGTATTTTATACTTTCTCACACATACAGTTTTATATTACTGAGAACTGTTACATCCATACTTCTGTCTTCCATAATTCTTATACGATAGTTGTTCTCCTGCCAGTCTGCTGTGAAGGAAACCTTTACAACAAATGAAACAAAAAAAAAAAATCAAAATGTTTACAGAGTTGTACGAATTTCATTCTCGGGTAGAGGACACTAAAATACACGAACATATAAGAGTCTGGTGATCAGAATATGTTACTTTTCAGACCGAAATAAGTTAGCATCTTAATGTGTGTGTACGCTAGAACTAACCTGCCAATATCGCGAAATAGATCTACTGTACCCAACACTGGAGTAAACTTACTTTGAAATTTTAATTCTGTTTTATAAAGTTGAACTGCATTTTAATAGAGGTTCTTAAGATAACGTTACCTTGAAATGTTTCTCGTGTTTTTAATATTGACCAGTCTCTTACAAAAATTAGGATTTTTTTATGTACTAAAGATTGCAAATTAAAATTCTCCGAAATCTTTCAATAATTTTATTTTTGTTTCTCAATTCTCAGAATTTTGATCACCCGCGTGTCTTAAAAACTTTCATATGGTTTTCAAATTAATGAGGGCCGCGGTGGTGTAGTCGCTAGACTACTCGCCTCCCACCTAGGCGACAGGGGTCGGTTCCCGGAGGGGTCGCTCCCGGACCTTCGCATGGGGGAAACGCTGGGAGGTGGGTTTTCTCGTGATCTCCCGTTTCCCTCGCCCTTGAATTTCAGGGCTGCTCAATGCTCACTTCGCTTCACCCTCATTGGCTCTTTACATCCAGGTATTGAGAGTGCCTGGATGTTAAGAGCCGCCAAAATCTCTCCAGTCCGCTCAAATTAATGGTGACTGAAATTTGTTGATGACTTGGATATACTGCTCGTACTTACTTTACTAACACAATCCGTGTACTGGCTTAAAAAATATACTTTAATTCTATTCTCACTTCTTGTTTCACTGACTTTGTAGAACAAAATCTATGCCTATCTTAAAAATAATAATGTTGTCAATGTTAACCGTTTTATAAAAAATTGTTACAATAAAAATACAGGTTTATAGACATGCAAAACCAGATTGATTCATTGCTTGAGTAAATAAATCATAACCGCTGTTAAAATTGGATAATGATGTTCATTGCTGAAGATAATAAGAGCCACACTTCTGAAAACTGTAAAATTAATAAACTTTACTAGTAATATAGTAACAATTTAATATACCTATCTAACTTACTATAAGCTTCAATACCAAAGTACATTGACGCATAACGTTTATATACCTATCACCTTGGCATTACGGTATAAAATGATGTGTGGAAAATGCAGAACTATAGCCTGGTGTAAACAAAACCCTAAAAAAATTTAATAAACCTTTAAAGTATTTCTCGTTTGTGCTTTTACCCATGATAAACGTGACTGTTACATGCCTACTGACTCTAAAAATGGTTAGAATGTAGACTGAATTCAGAAACACCCTTCTAAGGACCCTTAAGTTAACTGTGCATGCCCGAAATTAATTGAGTCAGCCTGCAGGAACAACTTATTAACTTACATACAACCGTTTAATGAACATGTGAGATAAGTTTATTGAAAAGCTGTTCACGGTAAAGTGAGCAATTTGAAATAAACATTTTTAAAAAATCGCTGTCCACAGCTATTCGTATGTACAGACGAGCAGGATCCTGGTTAAGTTTAAAGACAATCCGGTAAAGTGGAAATGTACATTTATTTTCAGTATTTGTAAATTGACTGACGATTCCGGCGACAATGTATTGCGTAATTATAAACAATGGTGAATTACTATTGCTGTTTTGAAAGCAGCGAATATTTCTCAAAAGGCAGACGCCAGTTCATAACATTTCATTCAATTATCATTTCCAAATTACCTTCTTCAATGTTGTTTTTATAAAAAACAGTAGCCTTACACTGTATTAAAATATGTTGTAATACCTTGAACGAGTTATATTTAAATGTGATTTACAAAAGCTAATTTAACTGGTTAGCAATTAAGCAGACACATAAAGTTTGAGAATTACCCAATTAAATGTTACCATGATGCGCTACTCAGGTTACGTTCCTGCATTTAGGGACTAAGTCACGTGAATGGTTGCCAAGAATAACCATTTTAATTTCGTGCACTATATGACTGCTCTAATCCTTGCAATAATGATAGTTATTTTAAGGACTAGTAAAATGTTCACTGAACCCATAACAGCAACAGTGCTCATTACAACTATAAAACACGTCTTATTACATTAATCACGTCGCAAATGACCAATCATTGCATCAAGGCTGAAATAAAGATGTGTTAACGTACACCTCTGTATAGGCTGTTCACGTTAAAGTGAAGACATTTGAGGTCCTAGGTAATTTTTTCTTTCAGAAGTTTTTTTTTATCCTTGAACCACCTTTTTAAATAAATTATCATGTAAGTAATAAACACAGTGTGTATATTCCACTACACTCGAAAATTAATGTCTAAGGCTAAAATAAAATATATTTATTTACTTAATTCCAAATAAGAGGGCTTTCAAAGGTGCTCACTTTACCGTGAATAGGCTATATCATGAACCATCTGTTCACCCACAAGTGACGCGATACTTCAGCATAAATGTTGATTGATACCTTAGGAGTAGGGCAAAACGCGTCTGTTTTTTTTTTTTTTTTCACTGTGTAGGAGTATCAACTACATTCCACGAATTCAATCTCTTTGGCTAAATCAAAACTGTTTGCCATTCGGGCGTTGAATTCCAAGTTGAAATCCGTATAGGATACGGATATGCATATTATGCTAAAATATGCAAAATGAGCTGCAAAAAATATACACAGTATTTTGGATAAAACGGAGGACACTGTGCCTCTTTACATGACATAAGTCATACAGTGAGTTTTATAAGCCGTGGGAATCATGCTCACTCGTGTCACGCAATAAGGGATTATGCTATAGATTACGCATGGCAGCTGCGCAGTCACCACTCTCCGTGTTCCAACGCTGGACTGCTATTCTGTCAGTGGCTCTATAGAATAACGTGGATTTGACGATTAAATAATGTTTATGGGAAAAGTTCTTTACAACGTAACGTTAGCTAAACTAACAAATTACAGGACCCAGACTTAATTGCAGACAAATTTCTAACGGAATTATTATTATTATTACAGTTAAATAAATGTGCCCTTGGTATGTTACTTTTTGATGGCTTCAAACTAAATATTTTGTGGATCTTGTCCATCGGATAACTACACATGTGGTTGCAACAAAATAATGCGGAGGCTATCGGAGCCAAATTATTTCACGTAAATGTTCAAATTTTATGCAGCAAACTTGGAGCAATATCATCACTCACGTTTTTTTTAAATTAAGAAGCAGGAAGGGTTACATAACAACAACTCATGCTGGTCCTGAAATTACAAGTCTTTAAGCTTTTGGAAAGGAGACTTTCAAATGAAGAAATTATGTACCAAGCTCTCGTAACTCGAATAGGGAAAACTTATCCTTAATCGAAGGTATCTCGAAGTCGAAGTCTTACGGTCTTACATCTTCAGCATAAAAACCTATTGTATATTTAAACAATATGTACTCTGTTCATATAGCGTAAATATACTCAGATAGCATAAATATACAATAAATAACCATGCATTTTCTTTCTTTAAATATTTCAGAAACACGTGTCAGGTTTGCATGTGTTTAATTTGATGGTGGTAACACAGTCTTCTTTGTACAAGTGGCCTTACGTTTGTTTATTCGTATCACGTGTATTTCCATGAACTGGCTGTAAAGTATTGTTTCACCTTCAAAGTTACAGTTCATATTCGCTCAAATGTATTTGTGATATGATATAACTGTGAATAAGCGACGCATCGATACTATTGGCCGGACAAAATAGGCCTGTTACAAATTTAAAAAAAAGTATGACATGGTCATCTACATTGCCACCCACATAACAAAGCGAGAATGTGTAATTTTCTCTGTGATATAACGTTGGCAGTACCGCAGAACCTACTTCGGCTTGCTTCTGCAAACAAATTATTAGGATAAGGTTCTCTCGTTATACTGTTGAGTTACAACTGTCTACTTGTTATGCACGCTGGTATGTACAAAGAAACAACAAAGTGGCGAGCCCGCAGTTCGTAGATAACTTCACAAAACTGAGCGGCACTCCCACGTCGCTCGTTGATGTAAAGGGGTGGCCGACATGGCGCTCGCAGCCTGTATCGTCACAAGAAAGTTTGTACACTTCCACGGACATAGTTTTGATGCAACTAGAATATATTCAAGTTAGTAAAAAATGGAAATATTTTATTCATATGAAAGCTTAAATCTGTTAAAATAAAAAAGTAAAAAAAACACGCGATCTTAATAGTTATATTTGTTATATCAGTGTTAAGAACATGCAAAATAGACAAAAATTGGTCTGCTTCATATAAACTCTATGGTGCCATGTTTTGAGTTGTGTAATTTACTGTGACATTGTCTTTGTTTATTATAACTTAGCTTCACTACCCTAATACTGTTATTACTCTTTCTTACTTTCTCACGCTTCAAGCTGGTGCAAACACGTCTATGATCACATTTAAGAATTTCGTAGCTGCATTTCCTCCAAAATTTAATGTACCGTTTTCGCAAGTATCTGAACATATTATATTCTGATTTTTATATTATATTACTGATAATCGAAAACAGAAATTAAAGTTGGGATACAGAAACAGCTGTAAAACATTAACGGTCAATGTTTGAAGGTTTCTAACATTTGTAACCGCACGCTGCAAGATAACAGAATATGATGTTTCCGTGCTGAAGTCCATTTCCGGTTACTTCCAACTTTTCTGAAGCCCTACCAAAGTTTTGCTTCCAAGTTATTCCTCCGCTTCGTGCAGGCAAAGCTTAACCAAGTCTAGGGAATTACACTAAAGGCACCACGCGCCGCGTTCATGCGCACTCTGTTTTATAAATACTTTGCATAAGAACTATTTATTACTAGGCATTACCGACACACCTATTTTCTTCCTGTTTTTATTCATGTTATTTGCAAATGAAATATAATAATTTATAGTCTAAATCTAAGAGGAACTTCAATTTAACCGAAGATAACGTACTTTTATGTTACCACAAGTATAAAACGCTTGCGATACGTGGTATATTTAGGAAACAACCAAACGTGTCGCACATGAGGTGATTTTTCAAAGGTTTGATTAAAAATGTGTGAGTAAACCGCGTATAGACTACACTGATTGGGGCGTGCTAAAAGAACGTATCACGTCTGGTAAAATGACCAGTGAATTTCCGACTCGCAATACATGGCCGCCAAACAGGAACTTGTAGAGCTACTTGGGTCGGTGTGGCAGCGCACACATTAAACTCGCCGTCATCTCGCNTG
This sequence comes from Clitarchus hookeri, assembly GCA_002778355.1. Classification (NCBI taxonomy): domain Eukaryota; kingdom Metazoa; phylum Arthropoda; class Insecta; order Phasmatodea; family Phasmatidae; genus Clitarchus; species Clitarchus hookeri. The sequence continues at coordinate 34,404 of NQII01003976.1, forward strand.
GCCGCCAAACAGGAACTTGTAGAGCTACTTGGGTCGGTGTGGCAGCGCACACATTAAACTCGCCGTCATCTCGCAGTGCTTGACGAAGGGGAGCCGGATAATGCCGCTAGCAAGGGTGGACGTTAAGAGGCGGGGTTGAGGGGAACGGCGCGTTCTCCAGCGCAAGACGGTGAAGTCGTCTGACGCAAGGTGAAATATCCTTGCGGGCTCGGCTAAGACCGCGCTCTCAGCCGGTGATTTAGGGCTCGGCCGGCGCAGCTGCACTCACAGGGCCATTATCCCCGGCCTCCAGCCTCGCGTGACCGGCAGTCGAGTGTCCGGGCTGTGGACGGCTAGCGTCATGGACTCGGCAAGGGGTTGGGCTCATCACGTTATCTCGCTACCAGACCTACTACCCCACCCCCATGGTTATATTGGAATGGAGAGGTTTGGGCGGGTCTGGAAAACGGGGTCTTGAGAGCTGATGATGGAAGAGAGGTGTTGGTATGGGTCTGCACCGAGGTGTGGGGGGAGGGGGGGTCCCCGAGAAAACCCGCCGAGCAGCGTCGTCNTTTTGATGCAACTAGAATATATTCAAGTTAGTAAAAAATGGAAATATTTTATTCATATGAAAGCTTAAATCTGTTGAAATAAAAAAGTAAAAAAAACACGCTATCTCAATAGTTATATATGTTATATCAGTGTTAAGAACATGCAAAATAGACAAAAATTGGTCTGCTAGTATATTTGAGATACCACGGTACAATTGAGTTGTGTAATTTACTGTGACATTGTCTTTGTTTATTATAACTTAGTTTCACTACCCTAATACTGTTATTACTCTTTCTTACTTTCTCACGCTTCAAGCGGGTGCAAACACGTCTATGATCACATTTAAGAATTTCGTAGCTGCATTTCCTCCAAAATTTAATGTACCGTTTTCGCNGGTGCAAACACGTCTATGATCACATTTAAGAATTTCGTAGCTGCATTTCCTCCAAAATTTAATGTACCGTTTTCGCAAGTATCTGAACATATTATATTCTGATTTTTATATTATATTACTGATAATCGAAAACAGAAATTAAAGTTGGGATACAGAAACAGCTGTAAAACATTAACGGTCAATGTTTGAAGGTTTCTAACATTTGTAACCGCACGCTGCAAGATAACAGAATATGATGTTTCCGTGCTGAAGTCCATTTCCGGTTACTTCCAACTTTTCTGAAGGNCGCACGCTGCAAGATAACAGAATATGATGTTTCCGTGCTGAAGTCCATTTCCGGTTACTTCCAACTTTTCTGAAGGCCTACCAAAGTTTTGCTTCCAAGTTATTCCTCCGCTTCGTGCAGGCAAAGCTTAACCAAGTCTAGGGAATTACACTAAAGGCACCACGCGCCGCATTCATGCGCACTCTGTTTTATAAATACTTTGCATAAGAACTATTTATTACTAGGCATTACCAAAACACCTATTTTCTTCCTGTTTTTATTCATGTTATTTGCAAATGAAATATAATAATTTATAGTCTAAATATAAGAGGAACTTCAATTTAACCGAAGATAACGTACTTATATGTTACCACAAGTATAAAACGCTTGTGATACGTGGTATATTTAGGAAACAACCAAACGTGTCACATGAGGTGATTTTTCAAAGGTTTGATTCAAAACGTGTGAGTAAACCGCGAATAGACTACACTGATTGGGGCGTGCTAAAAGAACGTATCACGTCTGGTAAAATGACCAGTGAATTTCCGACTCGCAATACGTGGCCGCCAAACAGGAACTTGTAGAGCTACTTGGGTCGGTGTGGCAGCGCACACATTAAACTCGCCGTCATCTCGCNAATGGTCTAGTCTAGCCACTGTAGCAACTTTGGCCCCCTACCCCCGCACGAGTGTCTCAATTCACGCAACATCTCATAACGAATCAATGCTTTGATTATAACAATTATTGCTCAGTTCGGGGGTAGTTTTTTTTTTTTAACGATAATGGACCTTTGTTTACTTCTGTTCATTTGTGTGTCTCATCCGTACATTTTTGATTGCTTGGATGCTGAATGATCTGTACGTTGTAACTAGTGCCTTAGCCACCTCGATTACAGAGGTTTCGCCTCTTTGAAACAATGTTTAGTACCCAAAGCGCATATTGTGCTAAGTCCCTGTCACTTCTGAAAAATGATTGCACTGTGTGCATAAGGAGAGTATTTTCCTGGCTTTCTTAGAAGAAAATGGTTTTTCAAATTTATTTGATTTTACTAAAAACGGCAAGAAAGAAATAAGTATAAAGAGTAATAAAAAAGTAATGCCTGTGTGTCAGCATGGAAGAAATGCTCCCTGACGGAATGTCTGATATGTTTTCTTTGCCTTGATCTGCATAGATAACCTCTGAGATTCGTTCGATCGAAAGTCACGTTACAAATTCTGCTTCAGTTTAATAAATAATACATTTTCTCGAAGAACTGGGAACAAGCTACCTATCAACGAAAGGTTCACGGATGAAATCTCTAACTATGTCAATTCAGTGTTTCCTGTTTAATTTTGTGTATTAATTGACAACGAATTAAAAGTCGTTTATTTAGCAATATAACCGCTACTTGGCTTCTCTGTCTCTCACAATGTACATTAAAAGTATTTAACTAAACATCCGCGGACAAATTACGAGAATCAAAAATTACAACTGCTTGGTGTGGGAATGCAGATATACACTGCTAAAATGTGACCATCAACGTGTTTACTTCTGTTTGAAAAGCTTGAATATGATTAAAAAGGGAGGTAGTAGGAGAGCTGCGATTACTTAGCAAAGTAATGGCGTGAAGTGTTGCATGATTCAAGTAACATGACAGGCGCGGAGAATCTTTCCTCACGCAATTCCTTATATCACTTTCTCAGCTAATAGATATCTAATTTTTTTTATAAAAGGGAGGAGTTAGTCTCACAACTATCTTACTGAAAGCGGTTTATCTATTTGGTTTGCAATGGCTATGGAACTTCCTTGCTCGGGGCGTTACCTTAAGACAATGAGATTTTGAGATTGAATCCCGAATAAGTAATTGATATGAATGCCATTCTTAGTTCAAAGATGGTTCTTATAATTAAGTGGCATATAAGCTATTACCTGGCTACCATTAAGGCATGACAGCGGAGGCGTTAAGCCCAACGTAAACTATAACATCAGTATGTTATATCCTCTGTATATAGGGCCTATATGACTCTCGTGTAGTCTCTGGTCATCACTTAAAATAGGTATTCGTTAATATTTGTAATGTGGTTTTGGAAGAGTGGGAGGAATAATGAATGCTTCCATATGTATTATTTCTTTCCTCCTGGGTATGTTTTATTGCTGATTACTACCGCTGCAGCAGCGTTATTGACTACACGGGCGTTCATTGATGTTAAAGTATGACTCACATCCAGGAGGTCGTGTGTTCGATCTCACCTGGCAGCATTAGAAGTAGTTTCCCCACGTAGTTATCAGTCCCGATTTCCGGAAAACAGTAGTGCAGTTCTCTAGTATTAGCATTTTCAAGTTCCCTCTTTATTTTTATCAAATATTTTAACAACTCGATAGTCTTGTTAACAAACACAATTCATAAAAAGTAAAAACCGAACTGACATGTAATGAGTATGATTCCATCTAGCCTGCGTATGGTACCGGTAACTAGTAACTAGCATACTCGCACAGTCTTTGTCCGTAATGAAAAAAAAAACTGTGTGATAATCTCTAGGATGATTTCGTTGGACAGATTTCTAAGACGGTTCACTATTAAAAATTAACGAATAAAGACTTAAACAGCAGTACTTAACACATTTTCACAATCGCCTTAGTTCAAACCTAAACGTGCAAAATTCATTTACTGCTGCTTAATGGTTATGTTTCACAGAAGGATCATTCGGAGATTAGAAAGACCAATTCTCATGTCAAAATTTTAGTGAATTACAGAGCAACTTCCATTAAAATTAATAAATGTTTCAACTTTGATTAATTTCAATTTTTCGCTGCTTATAACCAATTTCAAATAAACAAAAATTGTATTTATTAAACACTGATATCTGTTATGAATTTAAATAAACTCACTTTTAAGATGCGCCTTTATCTGTTGAACCTATTCAGTAAGATGTCTGTCGTGTACACTCTTAATTTCAAAGGTTATCTGCTTTCTGCTTAATTTTTATATTGTAACAATCTTAACCTTCTGTTATCACGTTGTTGGCTAGTTTACGGGACAAATTTAAGGAGTCCGCTGTATCCTGCAGGGAGTATATCGAAACATGCTTAGCCAGGGGAGTGGGTGTATTGACAGTGTGCAGATGAAGAGGAAGAGAGAGAGAGAGAGAGAGAGAGAGAGAGAGAGAGAGAGAGAGATAAATAGAGAGCAGTCCGCACTGTCGCTGTGTCGCCCCTCATGGGCCTTACAGGATTGATTCCAGGAGCTCGGCAGAATGTTTACAGAAAAAATGAAGAAATGCGACGCTGAGTTTTTCACACAGTTCAGTAAGTACTCGAAAAAACGAAGACTAAGTGAAGCGAGTTGGAAAAAAAAAAGAATTTTATTGTTCGAGGGTTTTTACGAGTGTTGGCAATAGCGCTCGCATTTCAAAGAGAGATTCCTGCATTTGTACACATTATTTCATTAGATTTTTTTGTGAATTGTACTTTTTAAAAATGAGAATCCAATAAGCACGTGTTTNATTTGTACACATTATTTCATTAGATTTTTTTGTGAATTGTACTTTTTAAAAATGAGAATCCAATAAGCACGTGTTTTCTAAAAACCCCAAATGCGTAAGAGAATGGAAATGGAAGACATAAACTAATTGAAATAAATTTGAATTTTCCTATAGTGCACGGGAATTTAACATATCGCATCCTATAAAATCCAAATTAAATCTTACATTCTAAATGACCGATATTTACTTTTTAACATGCAAACATTTCGTATAATGTTTAGTATTGCGTATGTAGAAAACCCAAAGCCGTACATGTTTATGTAAACAGAAAAAATTGGTCATTTCATATCCACTTTTCATTATTCTATTCATATTTTAGCAATACATCCTAGCATACGTCAATTTTAATATTTAAAAAAAATATTGTGAATAGCGTTTTAGACATTTTCGGCTAATTAATAGTCAATAATCCAGTGCAGTACTTTTATGCATGTCTTTCTTTCCATATCATGTTTTATAGCCTCGCCAAAATGCCGTATATAATGCCGTATTATTATATATATTAGAATATCTCTATTTTATGCTATCGCACGAAATTATAATTCCTGTAATGTTAGACAAAATTATACAGATATCAATGATGACAAAAACGAACAATATAGAATGAAATACTTGTTTCCCGTTGGTTACACGACACTGACTTACGAATACGTAGTGCTCGGATTTGGCTATCTCTTTAAAGCCCCTGGCACAATGACTGCTTGGTGTTGGTAGTTGGTGTTGGCGGCTGTTGAAGCACAGTATAGTATATGTGAGATGGCACAATTTCCGGTTGATGGTTGCGACTAAATCATTTAAACTCCCGGTTGGTGGTTGGTGTTGGTGTTGATGGTGGGGGTTGGTGTGGTAGCTAGTTGGAATTCATTAAACCCTTACCACCAACCCACCAATCAGAGAGTATTTTCTAAGTTCTGAACGAGTGTCAATGGAAAATCTTTGAAATGGAAGAAATAGTAATAATGAAAAAAAAATATATTGATATGAAACTGATAGCACAGTTGTTACTCAGCAATCAGCAATATTTAAGGAGCCCGCATGACTGGCGCTCGAACTGCTTTGCAGTGTCTTTGAAGCCCAAGGTTTTTTTTTACGAAACTATATATTACATGTACATCTAATGTGCTGAACTACGAAAAGAACACACACTTCAGACTATGCCTGTCGATTACTTTTAAAACGTCTCGCACATTATAACCACAATTTCAGAGCACTCCGAAATGGTTAAAAACAGTTTTTTCAAAGCCCTGTAGCTCAAAATATATGCTTTATATACACACAAATGTACTCTAGGGACATGCGCTGAAACTTGCTGCAGACTTTCCACCAAAAAATGTACAGAGTTGCCGTTTAAAGTTCAATAGGTACACGCAGCATGACGAGAACACTGCAAGCCAGTTCAGAGCCCTGCGCGTAGCGGCGATGGCACATTTGTAGCGCGTGCCAGCGTAACCCTTACAGCTCTTGCGCTTCTCGGTCTCGAATGTGGAAAAGCACCAAGCAGGCGGGCCCTGTAATAGTAATAATACCAATTGTAATAACATAAAAGCTAAATCAAATCACACGAATTTATTTTACACTCATTTGCAAAAAACATTCCTCACCATAAACGATTTGCGTGAGTTCAACGAAAAGGTTTCCACATAGCATTGTCATAGCCAGACATGTGTCCCATTTGCGTTAAATGTGATTCGCCCGTGCGGATGTGCCACTAGGGGCCACTCATGTCCCTCCAACTTTCATAGCCGCAAGACACCGAATAAGACTTTAGTAGCAGTGTGAGTAGTATGAACCACATAGCCAAGTGCAGTGAACAGGCAGTATGCCCCAGCGGATCATTCTACCAGTCTTTGCCCAGTCGAATGAGTTTGAGATAAGTCGCATCGTCGGCCTCCGTGAGGCAGGTTGAACATTTCGGAGTATTGCTCGCCACTTGAACCATTCTGCCTTCACTGTGAGTCTTTGTAGGACACAGTGTAAACAGGAGGGTACACACACCCGTATAGAAGGCTCGGTTTGATACCGGTGGAATACCATACTAACAGGAAGGATAGTTTCATCNATGAACCACATAGCCAAGTGCAGTGAACAGGCAGTATGCCCCAGCGGCTCATTCTACCAGTCTTTGCCCAGTCGAATGAGTTTGAGAGAGGTCGCATCGTCGGCCTCCGTGAGGCAGGTTGAACATTTCGGCGTATTGCTCGCCACTTGAACCATTCTGCCTTCACTGTGAGTCTTTGTAGGACACAGTGTAAACAGTAGGGTACACACACCCGTATAGAAGGCTCGGTTTGATACCGGTGGAATACCATACTAACAGGAAGGATAGTTTCATCNAGGGTACACACACCCGTATAGAAGGCTCGGTTTGATACCGGTGGAATACCATACTAACAGGAAGGATAGTTTCATCGTGCGACAGGCTGTAAGCCCTTCACGGGCGTCGCTGCGCACCATCCAGGGACATGTCACGGCATCTGAGGTTACGCCTGTGTAGTCAGTACCATACGTAGGTGGTTAGCAGAGCGGAATCTGTCGTCGCGTCGTCCCTTAGTCTACCATTACGACCTGAGCATCATCGAGCACGTGTGACCTGCTGGGAACGGGCAGCATGCTAGCTTGCGGATTGGTAACGAGGTTTGTTCAGCAATGAATCACGGTTCTGTCTGGATACAGACGACCGCCAAATTCGAGTCTGGAGACGTCCTGGCCAGCGCCGTTATCCAAACTTCATTGTAGAGCAGCACATCACCCTAACGTGAAGTTTCATGGTGTAAGGTGCTGTTCCCCACGACTACCGCACCCCACCGGTGGCGATTGAAGGAATCGTGACCTCGTGTGGCCATACTTCCAGGAAATTATGTGGCCATATGCGCTTCTATTCCTGGTGTAGCTTGACAATTACATGTTCCAGCAGGATAATACCCGGCCTCACACCACACGGGTATCTCTGGCCTGCCTTCGTGATGTCAACACGATTCCTTGGCTNAGCAGGATAATACCCGGCCTCACACCACACGGGTATCTCTGGCCTGCCTTCGTGATGTCAACACGATTCCTTGGCCAGCAAGGTCCCCGTACCTCTCGTTCACCGAAACATCGAGAACATTTACGACTAGATTGGACGGCAACTTCGGTCAGTGCCAACTACGGCGGATTTGGACGGTCANGAAACATCGAGAACATTTACGACTAGATTGGACGGCAACTTCGGTCAGTGCCAACTACGGCGGATTTGGACGGTCAGTTGAGCTCAGATTTTGAGGCTCAGATGCGCCAGCTGTGGCAGAATCTTCCTCGGGACAAGATCCGATGTTTGTATGCCTCCATGCCCGAAGGTATCGCGGCTTGTATCCATGCTACGGGTGGTCCAACACCATACTAAGAGCATCCTGTAAGTGTTCGTCCCCTAAAATTTATACTTGGTGTGGTACAATATGTTGATGTTTTCTGTATACATACTATAATGACCTGTGCTTGTACCCACTTACACGTCCCTACTATCCCACCTTCAGCGTGATTAATTTTTTTGCGAATAAGTGTATTTGCAGGCTTTTTTTTTTAAGTGATTGCACGATTACGGAGTACATATTTTGAGTTGGTTATGTGATTGTTATTTTTAATCAACAAAATTAATTCTTAGCAAAATTAAATAACGTATGGCTTACTTTAGCGTTCATTTTTTTAAAGTTAAAATTTCACTTGTAAACGTTTTGTCTACTTAACTTTAAAAATTTATATTACAACAATTCCAACAATAGCCAACACCATTATTAAGAATTGACTGCTGTCTGTTTACACAGCCGTGAAACAGTTTACACGAACGCTAACACTTAGTTGTACCATAGAGCACATCGCACACCAACCGAAAAACACCAACAAACACCACCACCACACAACCACCATCAACACCACCAACACCACCAACCGCCTGTTGTGCCAGAGAAATTACTTTACCGTTTGCGTGTAGGTGTCCGCACGCGTTCCATTGTAGACAACACTCTTAGTGTTTCACGTTTCTACGTCGGTGATACGTGTCGTTTCTCAGTCTGTATCATTGCAGAACGGGCTTTAAGGAAAATTGGGATCATAACGCTGTACCGACGTGCAACTGACTACTACACTTCATATTAACTTTTTTGGCCACATGCCTATGACGGCTGTTACTGTGAAGTTTAGTTAGAATCGGTTCACAAGCAATTATGTGTACGTAACAGATGTCAACACAGGACGTGTACATAAAGAGAGTGGTTCAAAGTGAATGTTCAACTAATCGCAGAAGACTAAAATAAAGTTCATTTTAGTGAAGTAATGATTTATTAAGTAAATAACATTGTTTGGATATATGAACTTTCTACATATGTAAAGGAAACGAAAAGTTTAGTTTTGAACCAAATTCTTAAATAAGTACAATAAATTACATGCGATTATTCTTATCTCTTGCAATCCAATTGGCCGAAGACGTTATGCACCGCACAGGGAATAAAATATCGCCGTCTTATACACTTTTATACGTCGAGAATGATTCTTGTATATTTTACGTACATGATGAACACGAACCGTGTCGTAAAGAATACCTACTTTGGTTTTTATACGCAGTTTTCATTGTGAACCGAGCCTTACTCAAGTCGTCGCTATAGGTTTCTACCATCTTGAGCAACTGGTGCGTTGATTATGGCGTGAATGTACATTTTCAGTGGCAGTGACGTGATTTCGCTGTATGTGTAGAATAGTGTTTTCAATAAGAGTGATCTTTATTCTCTATTTTAAAGTGTGTCTAAATAAGTTTATATATAGCACTATTCATTTTACGTACCCTGTGGAAACAAATCTAGAAACAAAACGCAAGGGACAAAAAGTGCGTTAACTATCGAGGTACAATGTGGTACCACACTATACGCCATCACAATTGCTGTACTTGTACTGCAACTGCGTTTTTAGGCTGGTGTATATAGTTGTGTAAATTGTTACCAAAATGGGTAATATTAAGGCATAACTTTTACTTTGTTCTTAGGCTAGGCCTATGGTCAGAATTCACTAACATAAAACTACGAAGTTGGCTTTGGAACCAGTGGAGTCTTAAAGAAACATTGAAATTCCATTTGCTGCAGACTACATTCNGGCTTTGGAACCAGTGGAGTCTTAAAGAAACATTGAAATTCCATTTGCTGCAGACTACATTCGGAGGAATATTCCATGTATTTAAGGTTACAAAATATTTTAGATTGTGTTTCAGAAAAAGGTACAAGGGAATATTGTTTTCGTTGAATGGCGTATTTTACCCAAGAGAAGTATTCTAAAAATTCTATTATCTTATTTAATTTGTTGTTTGCAGTTTATAAAATTCACTTTACTGAATGTCTCACACGTTTGTGACAAATTTAAAACAAAATAAACATTGGGTCAGAAACTAACTCTCTAAAGTATTCAATAATTGTACTTTGAGAAAAGTCTAACGCACAAAACTAAAGTATTAAAAATAACAATTAATTTTTGCCATTCTACATTCGTGCAGTAATTAAATATTATTTAGCGCAAATGTTTTCTACTACTTTATCTATAATCGTCTGCGGAACTTTCATAGCCCCTTTATTAAACTTTTATGCAGATTTCCCATTAGTAAAATGTTAGTATAGCAGCTTGAAGTCCCGTTGTTTCACTGTAACAAAGAAAGTGCTGCACCGTGTGACGGTTGCCACATCGTTGGAAAGCACCTACACGTAAGAAATGGCGTTAAGAGCAACGCTACGTGGGGATNATCGCACACCAACCGAAAAACACCAACAAACACCACCACCACACAACCACCATCAACACCACCAACACCACCAACCGCCTGTTGTGCCAGAGCAATTACTTTACCGTTTGCGTGTAGGTGTCCGCACGCGTTCCATTGTAGACAACACTCTTAGTGTTTCACGTTTCTACGTCGGTGATACGTGTCGTTTCTCAGTCTGTATCATTGCAGAACGGGCTTTAAGGAAAATTGGGAGCATAACGCTGTACCGACGTGCAACTGACTACTACACTTCATATTAACTTTTTTGGCCACATGCCTATGACGGCTGTTACTGTGAAGTTTAGTTAGAATCGGTTCACAAGCAATTATGTGTACGTAACAGATGTCAACACAGGACGTGTACATAAAGAGAGTGGTTCAAAGTGAATGTACTCTTCTTTTGTTCAACTAATCGCAGAAGACTAAAATAAAGTTCATTTTAGTGAAGTAATGATTTATTAAGTAAATAACATTGTTTGGATATATGAACTTTCTACATATGTAAAGGAAACGAAAAGTTTAGTTTTGAACCAAATTCTTAAATAAGTACAATAAATTACATGCGATTATTCTTATCTCTTGCAATCCAATTGGCCGAAGACGTTATGCACCGCACAGGGAATAAAATATCGCCGTCTTATACACTTTTATACGTCGAGAATGATTCTTGTATATTTTACGTACATGATGAACACGAACCGTGTCGTAAAGAATACCTACTTCGGTTTTTATACACGGTTTTAATTGTGAACCGAGCCTTACTCAAGTCGTCGCTATAGGTTTCTGCCATCTTGAGCAACTGGTGCGTTGATTATGGCGTGAATGTACATTTTCAGTGGCAGTGACGTGATTTCTCTGTATGTGTAGAATAGTGTTTTCAATAAGAGTGGTGTTTATTCTCTATTTTAAAGTGTGTCTAAATAAGTTTATATGTAGCACTATTCATTTTACGTACCCTGTGGAAACAAATCTGGAAAAAAAAAACGCAAGGGACAAAAAGTGCGTTAACTATCGAGGTACAATGTGGTACCACACTATACGCCATCACAATTGCTGTACTTGTATGTACTGCAACTGCGTTTTTAGGCTGGTGTAAATAGTTGTGTAAATTGTTACCAAAATGGATAATATTAAGGCATAACTTTTATTTTGTTCTTAGGATAGGCCTATGGTCAGAATTTACTAACAGAAAACTACGAAGTTGGCTTTGGAACCAGTGGAGTCTTAAAGAAACATTGAAATTCCATTTGCTGCAGACTACATTCGGAGGAATATTCCCTGTATTTAAGGTTACGAAATATTTTAGATTGTTTTTCTGAAAAAGGTACAAGGGAATATTGTTTTCGTTGAATGGCGTATTTTACCCAAGTGAAGTATTCTAAAAATTCTATTATCTTATTTAATTTGTTGTTTGCAGTTTATAAAATTCACTTTAATGGTTGCCTCACACGTTTGTGACAAATTTAAAACAAAATAAACATTAGGTCAGAAACTAACTCTCTAAAGTATTAAATAATTATACTTGTAGAAAAGTCTAACGCACAAAAATAAAGTTTTGAAAATAACAATTAATTTTTGCCATTTTACATTCGTGCAGTAATTAAATATTATTTAGCGCAACTGTTTGGCATAGACAAAACGGCCTATTAGACTGTTCTGTCGTCTGCGGAACTTTCATAGCCCCTTTATTTAACTTTTATGCAGATTTCTCACTAGTAAAATGTTAGTATAGCAGCTTGAAGTCCCGTTGTTACACTGTAACAAAGAAAGTGCTGCGCCGTGTGACGGTTGCCACATCGTTGGAAAGCACCTACACGTAAGAAATGGCGTTAAGAGCAACGCTACGTGGGGATGGAGACCTGTGGACACGTCGCATTTACCTGTGTGGTAGCTCAAGTGGGTTCCGTTGTCCGATGCTGCTGCTCGGCGGCACGTTGGAACACATGCAGCGCGGAGTCGTGTGCTGTCTCCTGGAAGCATCGCTATATCCCCTCCTTTCCCGTCTTCAGGAGACTGCTGTTGGCATGCAGAATATGTTCTCCGATTTTCCATTGACATTATTTGGGGGGGGGGTGGCGTTGTATGATATAACATATGTTGTTTATTCGCGGTTCGAGAGAGAGAGAGAGAGACAGAGGTAAGACAGAATTGTTAACACTCATAACGGAACTCTTTGTTCCATTGAGAGGGTAATGGGCGTGGGTACCTAGTTTTAACGAACATTATATATATATATAGTGTTTGATTTTTAATATTTCTGAAAGGGTCAGGGTAAAGAACATATATATTGTAAAAAAGTAAAACGTTTTGTAAAATGTGAATATTTTTGTATGACTATATGGGTCGTTTCTTTCGGAATTTAAAATCTTCTTTTAATATTTTCTGTTTTAAGTGTTATTTTTGCGTAACCCCTTTTGGGTTGTTTTCTCAAAACACTGTATTAAAAATATTATTTTACAGTGTAGTTTATGGGGAACTTTATAAAAGCAGTTTTGTACAAAAATATAGAACATAGAGTTAAATGTTACACCAATTTTCACAAACCCAGGAAAAACGTGTCCACTGTTGTGCCTCCTGACGGTTGCTTTTTTGTTGATACGCTGTGATTTTTTTCTATAAATTAAACAACTCACATGTGTCGGAAGGTTTTTTTATCTCGTCACAACCTCAGTTCAGTGCGTAGCAAGTAGAGGCAATGAGGCATTTGATGCGCTTGACATAGTCGTCCGCACCGCTCCCTTGTCTCGCGTATAAAATGTGTAAAATAGTCTAAGTACGTATATCAATGGGACATAAAAACCCATACATTAGCGCCGAAATATTTACGAAAATTAAGAGGGATAGAGAAGAAATTATAATTTAAAACGTAATATAATCTTGTAAGCTATCTTCAACAATACGCATTCTTGTTTGAGAATGCACGTAAAGAACTAATAATGGATTATAATAAATGCATTATATGTATAAAACAATGTTTGCCGAAGGTCACGTTTGAAAGCAGAAATGGAAATAAATTTTTATCGCAGCCGAGTGGCTTCTGTCATGAATAAATCGTACGAGTTTCAGGAAATTGAAAGTACGATAGAAATGTTGATTACTTTTACGGGGAATTCCATTCTGATCCGTTATTGCCGTTTCCTTCCTATCTACGAGTAACANATCTCGTCACAACCTCAGTTCAGTGCGTAGCAAGTAGAGGCAATGAGGCATTTGACGCGCTTGACATAGTCGACCGCACCGCTCCCTTGTCTCGTGTATAAAATGTGTAAAATAGTCTAAGTACGTATATCAATGGGACATAAAAACCCATACATTAGCGCCGAAATATTTACGAAAATTAAGAGGGATAGAGAAGAAATTATCATTTAAAACGTAATATAATCTTGTAAGCTATCTTCAACAATACGCATTCTTGTTTGAGAATGCACGTAAAGAACTAATAATGGATTATAATAAATGCATTATATGCATAAAATAATGTTTGCCGAAGGTCACGTTTGAAAGCAGAAATGGAAATAAATTTTTATCGCAGCCGAGTGTCTTCTGTCATGAATAAATCGTACGAGTTTCAGGAAATTGAAAGTACGATAGAAATGTTGATTACTTTTACGGGGAATTCCATTCTGATCCGTTATTGCCGTTTCCTTCCTATCTACGAGTAACAGATTTCGGTTCCGACAATATCGGTAGTTAATCTGTTTTGCCCATAAAGCAACACGGACATCGAGGAAAAATACGGCTAAGACCACAGCACCGCCTTCAAATACGAGTGCTTAAATAAAAATCTATAAAGTTCGCCATTCTCATAAAGCCTAATAAAAGGGAAATACTATCCGGTGAATTCAAAACAATACAAAAATAAATAATAGTTCATGATTTTTTTTCAAATAAATAATTTCAAATATGAATTGTAAAAAAATAGAAATTGCTTGCCTTCAAAACAAATATCATATCAAAAAAGCAAACAAACAAAAATATAACTTTTTATTCCCAAGCACTTACTTTACGTAATTACATGTATATTTGCAAAGTGTAAAACCAATATTGCAACTCACTAATGCGCGTTTTTGTATTTGACAGTCCTGTAATTTTATGTACGTATAACATGCCAAACTTGGAATCGCGTTTGTATACAAAATATTGTCACGCAACAATATTTAACAATACAGTCAAGTCGTCCGGGCAAAACATTTTTACAGGCANTTATTTGCAAAGCGTAAAACCAATATTGCAACTCACTAATGCGCGTTTTTGTATTTTACAGTCCTGTAATTTTATGTACGTATAACATGCCGCCAAACTTGGAAACAGTACGAAACTTGGAATCGCATTTGTATACAAAATATTGTCACGCAACAATATTTAACAATACAGTCAAGTCGTCCGGGCAAAACATTTTTACAGGCAGTGCTCAGTTGTATTATTTGTCTGTGTGGATACCCTGTAATAAATCTACATGTAGCAATGATTGTGAAAGTCAATAACTGAATGAATACATATATTTGTGGATAAGTAATTACAATAGTGTATTTAGAGTTAAATTCAGTTGTTCTGAATATATTCTTGCATTTCAGTACATATATCCAACCACAAGACACTGTAGACTGTTAAGAAGGGCGTAAATGGGGAGAAAGAAAAAAAAATACAAAATCCTTTTCATCATATAGAGTGAGGTTTCGGAGTGAATGGATTTAAGTCGGACAAAAGATTGCTTCCACAAACGAAATAAAAAAAAGAGCCATTCATTAATTTGGAACGAATCAGCAACTTGATTACACGCACANGACTGTTAAGAAGGGCGTAAATGGGGAGAAAGAAAAAAAAAATTCAAAATCCTTTTCATCATATAGAGTGAGGTTTCGGAGTGAATGGATTTAAGTCGGACAAAGGATTGCTTCCACAAACGAAATAAAAAAAAGAGCCATTCATTAATTTGGAACGAATCAGCAACTTGATTACACGCACACTGAAGACGCAAGGATATTTTTCTTGGAACATGAGCTAAGTTGAAAATTACGTTTCTGTCTTGTGCGATGAAAAGTGTATTTTATGTATTGTAGATTCGATATGCCGAAGAGAAGTAAAGAAAGAGAAGCTGCGACCCGCCGTCCATCGCCACACACACTTGTATAGAGCACACGTAAACTGCTAAATGGAATACAAAATAAATGTTTTGTTTTGTGATTTCAAAAGTTTCTCATGTATAGTCTGTTCACTGTAAAGTGAGTACTTTTGAGGCCCTAGTTATTGTTTCCTTTTAGCCATTTCTTATCTTTAACCACTTAAAAAAATTATATTGCCATGCAGGTAATAAACACAGTGTTTATATTCGACNCAAAAATATATATTGCCATGCAGGTAATTAACACAGTGTTTATATTCGACGGTACTCGGAAGTTAACGTCTAAGGCTACAATAAAATATATTTGTTGAATATTATTCCAAATGAGAGGGCTTCAAAAAGTGCTCAGTTTATCGTGAATGGTATATAACATCTTCCACTGTACTTCCTTTAGTGTAGAGTAGACTTATCTTGATTTTTAGTTATATTTTTTTCTGTTTAAAGTTTCTAATTTGTGGCGCAAAATATTACGCTTGTAGTTCCAGCTGGATCTCCATGACATACATACATAATACACATGTATACATGTATACGTNTACGCTTGTAGTTACAGCTGGATCTCCATGACATACATACATAATACACATGTATACATGTATACGTACGTTAGTATAGAAAATTTTCCACATATTAAAGTGCAAATGTGGGAATTGTACTTTACAAAGTTGGGACTTTAGCTATATATTTGACTAATTCCTTAATTATATGCAGAAAAACTACCATGGATTTTTTCTTAAACTTAACACTGCTGCTTCCGAAATATGCACATACAATGCTGTAAATTTATTAACAATTTCTCATGAGTGTACATATACACATTAGAGCCGCGGTGACGTAGTGGTCAAACTACTCGCCTCTCACCTAGATGAACCGGATTCAATTCCCGGCGGGGTCGCCCAGATTTTCGCATGTCGGAATCGTGCCGGACGATGCCGGCGTTTGGAGGAGCGGTGTAGAAAACCAGCTGCCCAGTCCTGCCTTTATTCGCGCTGTTCAGATACGCAAGACGTCGACGTAAGGGAAGGTAACAATTAACTTACCACATTTCTTAGCGCCTCAAAGTGAGAAAAGTGTATAGCATCACCTGTGGGTCTAGCTGCTGTTTGTGGTTACTTATTTTGTATCATTATGACGTAACGTTGGCAAAATTCTTTGTATCGGTAGTCTGTAAACAACCCCGTACCCACGCACTGTTATAGCTGCAAGCATACGTGTAAAAATGCTTGATCAGAATGATTCTTTCCCTTAAAATTTTTCAGTTCTAGCAAGGAAATAATTAAACCTCCGTTTTACTAGCCTGGGCAAAGAAGTACGCATTGGGTAATCCCAGGTCATAATCGTCGCTACGCCACTGAACAAGCACGAAGCCTTATTCATACTCGGAAGTGGCGAATCTTGATATATTTTACTGCTATTTGATGAACGTGTGTGGGTATGAAGATTGGAGTTCGTTATTCTCACTGTGATCTTCAGAGTAAGTGTAATCATTTGGTCCTGTATTTCGTGACATGGGCTTTTCCAATGGTTATAATGCCTGGATCCACACATTTCGGACAATGAAGCTTTACGCATACTGTATCGACACTGATTAATTGGCACTTTTCATTGGAGGACGGAATTAGGCATGCCTATAAAGCAAAATCTACAATCAAATTGAGAAAATGAGGGTGAATTAATTCGAATGGTAAGTCCAAAATTTTAACGTTAGATACGTAGAATGTAATTGGGTTGAGAGCTCTTCATTTTGTAAAAAGAAAACGGAACAAAATCCCTGAAGGAAGCTCTGGCAAATTGGAAGAGAGAGTTCGTTGAAGGAGTAGAGAGTGCGGTAGCAGTAATGGCAGCAACTATTTCATATCGACAGCATACCAGACCATATTTACTCCATACTTCATTACACATACACATATACTTAACATCCATCCCTACATGCCTCCATACGTACATCTGTATATGCACTCATGCATGCATCAATCTATAGAGAAGTTGATTAAACAGTCTTTAATGCGTTCTAACTAAAATAAATCTACTTCTTAGTAAATAACTCACTTTATCGTGAACGGAAAGAACCCCTGGAAGCTTTATATATATATATATATGTATTATAAATACTTATAAATGTATTAATAAATACATTTATAAGTATTGTTGCAACTACGATTGTCACAGTTGATTTAATACGCCATCACTTAACTTGGGTAAAAGTGCACTTAATTCAGGTCTCCGAAATCTATTTTGATTTAATGTAAGTCAGAAGTAAATATAAACATTATTTTAGTCGCAAACTGTAGGAGTTGCGATAAATGTATACATTTATTTTGTCCAGATGTATAATAAAATGACTGATTAACCATTTATGTTAAGAATGCTACAGTATTTTCAGCCGAAACAAAAAAAAACTGATTATATGAACATTATATCGTAAAATAGTGGTCGTGTGAAAATGTAACTTTAATTTGATTTGATTTTCCTCAGATTTTCTAAATACAAACTTTCGTCTGAAAATATATTTTTTAATTATTTATGTTTCCATGCAGATTTATATTCTAGTTAAAGTACAAATCGGAATCAGTAGGTGAGGGGAAGAGGGACGCGCGCGCGCGCACACACACACACAAACAAAAAAACACGCCCGCACACACACAAACATACGCCCACACACACACAGAATGTTTTTGCACAACACCGACGAACTCCGGCAGGTTATCCCTTACGAAAATATTAGACAAAAACATATGTACCACGTTTAGTTAAGAACCGCAAAAATCTAATTTTAAATGCTTTTAGTTAAAAGTATAAAAAATACTTGAGATTAAGTAACAATTCGGCGAATAGTGATTTTGTATAACGAATATATTTTATACTCCAGAAAACGTGGTTGGTAATGTCATCCCTTCGTCGTTAAGTAAAATGTTTCGCTACTCTATCCTTGTATAAAGCACTGTAACAGTTAGCCTTAAACCATTTGTGAAGTAAAATTGTGAATCGGTGCTTTTAAATCAACAGAAAGTTTGCCGTATCGAAATACTCTCAGATGAATCGTTTTCGATAAATCCAAGCGGAAATTTCTACCAGAAGGTAGATGGCCTGAGAGGTAGGCAACTCACGTATCAGGAAGGTGCTATACTACTTGTCATGGAACTGCACGATGCCTTAGAGACGGCCTCACATTAAATACGCCGTGCAATCAGTCGTGTGCTAGGCGCTGGGCTGAATTGACTGGATAGTGAATTTACTTTTGTAAAGGCGGAAGTTTGCAATGTTTCAACAAATTTGTTTACTACAATATTCTCTCCCTTGTGTTCTATTTTGCAGTCACAGTACATTGCCACTTATTTACTAGAGTGTCCTAACAATACCTACATCAATGATCCATCATCATTTGTTAATGAAACTCTCCCAGTATCACATTTGGCACACGATTCTTTGGACGTTTAAAGTACAATTAGTGCTATTCGTTTTTCACTGCCGTACCGTTTAGTCACGCTTCGTGGGAATGGTGTGTTGCCTACCTCTCAGACCTCTTACCTTCTGTTTGAAATTTCCGCATGGATTTATCGAAAACGATTCATCCGAGAGTGTTCTGACAAGGCAAACGTTTTGTTGATTTGAAAGCACAGATTCACAATTTGGCTTTACAAATGGTTTAAGACTAACTGTTACAATGTTTTATGCAAAAATAGAGTGGTGACCCCCATTCACTAAATGACTGGGAGATGATATTACCAGCCGCATTTTCTGAGGTATATAATCTGAGTTATATAAATCACTATTGAACGACTAGTTACTTCAAGTATTTTCTAATATTGTCGACTAAAACATTGCAAAACTCGACTTTTAGGAGCGCATAACTCCCTTAACAATCACCTAGGGCAAAAGTGGTTCAAAGGTTTTCGTGTTATATTTGTTTATCGGTGTTTTTCAAAAGCATCCTGTGCGGATATATATTAATTTACAAATTAAAATTATTCGCTTCTTTTTTCTTTAAGTGTCCGCTACTTTTTTTTTGTACTTCTAGATTTTTTCTGAATAATCCTCTTGCGTACGCTGTGATTTTATTTGACTTTTCGTGTTAAGACGCAAATAGGATTTGCTATAATTTGAAGTATATATGGCATATTGCTATTAATGAAAAAATATTGGCGTTGTGAATAAAACGCTGTGTTATAAAGCTTGAATGCGTTTCTTCTCAAACTTCTAAAGTGACTGTGTCACAGCTATTTGACAATTACGTATATCTGAACTTACACTCTTGTACATAAATCTTTCAATTTTTCACTGTCACGTTACCACCCTCGTATTAATAATTTCACTTAGTATAGTTAATAATTGGAAAGCCAAACACAGCCAACACATAGTTTGAAGTTGTTTGTTGGCATGTAATTTCGAAAATGACGTACTATTTTATCCTCCAGCGTATTGGTTTAGTCGAGAGTCAAAGTTTTCCCTGACTAAGTTAAAATTATGTTTGGGTGGGGTCCTTGGGTTCGGTCCTAGGTACTTGAAAGTGTCAGTTATAAATCATTGCCTCACCTCACCTCACATGGCGAGTCTCATACAGTCTTTCCCCTAATAAGTACGGGATTTTACTCTGTATTTAAAATTCGTGGCGCAGGGCACGCCATTCATTTTCCCACTTCTGTAGACTGTCGAGAGCATGAACATCACTGTCTTGCCTTGAATAATATACACGTACTTTATATTTTGTTTGTATTTAGTAGCAAAAATCTCAAACCTTTTTTTTACCTCTGTATGCTTTTAGTTTAGAGAAGTCCCAAGTATTCTCCAAATACTTTTATACATATATGTGCAATATAATTATAATTCTGATTATCACGTTTTTATTAAGAAACATTGTTAGCACTAAAACATCTTAATATTCCCATATTTTCTATACAGTGTCCGATTTAACAACCAAAACGACGTGATTTTGTCAACCATTTTGTTTATACTAGGTATACTTCATACCCTGAGTTTTAAATGTAGCTCATTCTTACAAAAAAAATGATTTCTTTCTTTCGCATGTCTCACCCAGTACGACTGAAGAAATACTTATTAACTCTATGCTTTCACGTAAAACATAGCAACTATATTACAGGGGCAAAATATTATTGAAACTCACCTTCGTAAAACGGGATTACTTATTTTACACCTTTTGAAATGGATCACTTAAGAATTTGACTTTTTAAATTCTTAATAACTTGTCGCCTACTTTGGGCATAACTTTCTACAATCAACCGAATTAACGGTGGTGTGGACTTAATGGTTTAATTCATGTAGAGCCATAAACAAGTGATTTTCATGATATCCCTTGACAAACGTGTTGGACATGTGCCATTAAAGCATAATTATTAATTTTACCTTTGGATAGTGAAACTGTTATATCGTCTACCCCGAATTAAATGTAGTACACGAAGATCAGTCACAAAGCCAAGTATTTCCATTAAATGAGTTTCTTTAGATATAGCTTGTGGTTGAGAACATTTAAACCTGCCGAAATAGGCTGTTCATGGTAAAATGAGCACTTTTGAAGCCCTAGTTACATTTTAATTCAACCATTTTTAATACTTTAACAACCTTTTTAAATAAATATTACCACGTAAGTAATATACACAGTGTGCAGATTCCAGCCTTCTAAAAAGTTAACGCTTAAGGCTAAACTAAAATATTTTTTTTACTTTTATTCCAAATGAAAGCGCTTTCAGAAGTGCTCTCTTTACTGTGAATAGCCTATAAGTGTATATTTTATCGGACACAGTGACGTGTCCCCAATAAAGTCTACATCAATGTAGGAAAAATACCGTAGTTCCATGTTTCAATGTTGCGTTAAAAGTGATGCATTTATATAATCTCGTTTATGGCCTTTTAAATTTTACTTATGAAGGAAGGATATAAAATGCAGCGTTAAATAGACCTTAAGCAAGGTTTTCGAAATTGCTTGATCTAAAACAATCAGCTCTGATAAATTAAACCTAGCGAATTCATAAAGCCAGTAACTTACGACGTTCTAATTAAAGTTGCACATCGTTCATACATTTTCTCCAAACACTGCTCAACTCTAGGCATAATACAGTAAATAATACCATCTGAAACAGATAAAAATGTTATGTTCATAGTTTGTGTATAACATATGACAATTTCTGCTTTGGGAATGTATACTAAACATCTAGTAATTTATTTGAAAAATTGCGCTCTTTTTAATATACCGGTATAATTTTTATCACAAAGATGATTTTTTTTCTTCACTTTTTTAAATAGTTGACTATAAAGAATATGTTGCAATATTCCTGACACGCAGATGTCCCTGTACTTTTATAAAAAGTACTTCCCCTAAAAAACTTTTTAAAATTAGGGTCATTCTTTTAGCTTCTCCCTTTCACTTTATTTGGTAGTTTGATTTAATGTATTTGTGTGATGCAAATGACTAAAATAATCATTTTAATATTTTCTGCTACACAAAATACGAAAAATGTTTTAATCGTATTGCAGTGGCATTGCATTAATGTCTAATATTCCATCCACTGCAAAAAAAAGTATAAATTTACCTTATTTCTATTAACTTCCTTGAGTGGCCATTTTGAACGCCTAAGTCATTAATTTTCTTTATTCAGATATCGACAGATACCAACTCATGTTTTCACCTGTTCTTTTAAAAACACACTCTCTATGTACCCCCACAGACTCTGGTCCTCATTATCATCATTAAGGAAAGAGGATATTTCGGGACTTGAAAAGGACCAGCAGAATATTTTTTGGCGAAGCAGCGGAAAGTGAAGAATTCCCAAAGGGTACATCACCTTGCAAAAAAAGAATAATAGAGAGTGAGGTGACTACAGATTTGTCGCAGAGAAGATGTCTGTGTGACGGCTGCGATGCCTTATTTTTTTCGTAAAAGATAATAAAATTTAATTTTTATTTTTCCTCCTGTTCATTTAATACGCGACTCCGTTATTATACAATGGCAGTTTTTCTTCAAACTAAAGTTTTCAAAACACATTTTCAAATACACGTTGAACATTACACGCAGATAGATCATTTTCAGTAAAATACCGGGTACTGTAAATTTGGATTTTATCAGTCAAATAGATTATATGTATTTGTGTATATTTGAATGTCTTTATAACAATATTTACCACTTTAAAAAAAATTTCGTAGTCCATGCGAGCGGAGCCGCGGGCACAGCTAGTACTTAATATTTGTGCCATGTGCCTTTTTCAATGGTTGAGAAAACTCACTTCTAGCTTCAACAAAAACAACCATTAGTAACTCACTCGTGCGCTCACACTTTATCTCATTCAAATACACTCATAAGCCCACACTGGCATAAAATATTCTTTAAGTATAGCCTAGCAGTAAGTTTAACATGTTGTTGAGAGTCTGCAGTAACTTGCAGGCCGCCCTCACTCTCCTTTACCATAACCAGTGCGTACATCTTCCCGGAGATCTTGTAGCGCTTTATGATGGGAGAAACGGGACGCATCTATCCGATTCGTACACCTGCGAGCCTGACTTGACATTTGACGTGTTGCATCATGGGAACTGTCTAGTTGTGGTCATTTGTCTGAATAACTGGCTTTGTGAAGAATGCACCTCTGGGACGGAAGTTTTTTTTATGTAGTCCTCGGTGCTGCTGAGCGTGAGTGAAGTGTACGAGGACAGCGGACTACTAGGCGACCAGAGAGATACCTCACGGCGAGAGAGAGCGTACGAGACTGTAGTGGATGACTAGGGTCGTCACGGTGTGCATCCAGCGATCGGCATAAATGTGTTTATTTGTAAGAATTAACCCTGCACTGATTCTAGTACTACTGAGCGCTACGCACTTTTGTCTTCGTGTACATTGACGTTTAAGCGGTCGCTTACCTGGCGCTTCAACTACGTCACAGCACGATTGAAATACGCGGTTTCTGACGTAATTATATAAGGTATTCTCTCAATGTCTGCCCATGAAAAGAAAACAAACCTCAGATAAGGACGGGATAGTACTTTAAAAGACCTCTTGCATACTTAATACATGACAATATTTCTATATAAACTATTCTCATGCAAAAATTCAGGAAGAAGACGGAAAATTTAAATAAAAGTATTGTTGCTCCGTGGTACTGTGTTAACGTGAGCGTTTCTCATTTTTTTGCTCGCTTCAACTTGTGCAAAATGTTACATGGGATTTTATAAAACCGCACGCCACTGAGCAAATGTGTCGTACACGTCCCTACAATTCACTGTTTTCCGTGCCCACACCGCACGCACTGAACGTGAAAAAAAACCCTGCTAGCCCCATCACGGTGTGAAACACCGCGTACAATGCGCAGTTTTTTCCCCATTGCTATTGTGTATTCTCTTTCCTTGTTACCTTGCGTGCCTTTGACATTCACGCCGGCATGCGGACACGGGTCGAGCTATTTTCGGACCGCCAGTGCAATGATGTATCGCCCACTCACCCCCCCCCCCNTTTTCCAAAGGCGCTGCCACGTAACTCCGCATTCAATAAAATATTCTCACGCCAAAAGCCACTTTACGCCAAGTCATACATTTTGTAAGATACCCCATGCTCCCACAAAAACAAGTGAAACAGCAGATCCTGCGAATTGATTCAAAAGCACGTGATTAATAACTCGGGTTATGGCTTCGTTTAAAATTTATAAGCTGCTCGGAAACTACGGTAAGAATGACGTTCTACTGTGTGCGTTTTGTGAAAACAATACTTCGAATTTTAAGGTCAAAGATAGTTTATTTTAACCCCCTGATCACTGCAAATTTCCAGTTTTAAAAACATAGGTAGACAGAGCTTATATGTTTTGTATTCTTGTATAACCTTAGGCTAATCTGGTATTTAACCACCACAGTTTAGCAGTTTAGCCAGTTGTGATGGCACTGGTTTCATGCCACTATGTAATTGTGTTAATTATTTTCTTATTTATTTGGTGATTCGCCAAATATTTTTTGCCCCATTGGAACGTACTCCAGTTCAACTTAATATTTGTTTTTTTTTCTTTGAAGTTATAAAATAAACTCCATCATCTGAAAATTTTGTAATGTTTAAATATTTATCTGTGTATTGTATTTCATGTTTCTTGCTTAAATTTTTTTTCTTTGTGTCTATTAATTATTTACGTACGTGATAATGTGTAAACTCGTAATTGCCAATTATCAAAATGAAAAACTTCATTTGTGAATTATTATATGTCTTTCTCGACTTTCCATTCATGTATCGATTAGTCGCGTGAGACCACGAAGTCCGGAGCATACCTTCATATACAGGATTTGTATCAAAGAATACCCCAAATGTGAAGGTCTATAATATCAAAACCAAACAACCTACAACCTTGATTGACCAATCAGATGAACCGTGGAACCGTGAAGTTTGTTTACCATACAGTCATATATGTTCAATGTGACCACCATGAGCGGCCAGACCGACATCTACGCGATAATCAAACTCGTTCCACGCTCTTGTCGGCATGTCCGGTGTTAGAGTTTGGATGGCGTTTGTAATTTTAGGTTTGAGGTGGCGATGGAGTAGCGAGCTCGTATTCGACACGTCAATGTGAAGGGGACGGTCTGATGTTTCCTTGCCCATAACGGGGTAGTCGATGCCTTCATTTCTAAGCTGGTTTTTAGGGATGAAGCGACGTTCCATACAAATGGTAAGGTGAACCGGCACAACATGTGGATATGGGGTCAGGAGCCTCCACATGAAACCACCGAACACGAGCGCGTTTCCTCCAAAGTGAACGTGTTTTGCGCTGTATCCAAAGACCCTGTTTTCGGCCTTTTCTTTTTTCACAAGCCACTGTTACTCCCTTATTTGGACATGCATACAGAGTGGTTGTTTCCTCAGTTAGAAGAGGCGGTGGGGGAATTAATTTTCTAGCAGGATGGTGCGCCACCCCATTGGCACCTAGCTGTTCGCGGATACCTGAACGAGACGTTGGCACATCGCTGGATTGGTCTAGGAGCAGCTGGTGACCAGGCTCTTCATCACTGGCCCCCAAGAAGCCCGGATCTTACCCCGTGCGTTTTTATCTATGGGAGTACATAAAGGATCAAGTGTTTCGTCCACCATTCCGGCTAACATTGACGACCTCAAAACGAGAATTACGGACGCCATCCAAACCGCAATACCGGGCATGCTGACAAGAGTGTGTAGCGAGTTTGATTATCGCGTAGATGTCGTTCGGGCTGCTCATGGTGGTCAAATTGAAGGTTGTTTGTGTTTGATATTATAGACCTTCAAAGTTGGGGTATTCTTTTATACTCAGCCCGTATATAGGTTTCAGCTCAGGTAACTTTCTTCTTCTTCGTTTTCTCGCCATACAGCATGTAGTCCACTTACGACTGCTTTCTTTTGAAATCTTTCAACGTCTTGAGATGAAATAGTTTTTATCCGCCGTTTTGTGTAAGTTTGTTTGCGGATATTTTGTTTTGTGACGTGATCTTATTATTTTTGTTATTACGATATTTTTCAAGCTTTATTTTGCATTTATGTATAGTGGTTCTCGCATGGGTTAATCTTGTGGCCAGTCATTCCATCCTTGATGTGTGTGATGTGAGCCGCACATCCAATCGTGGCATGGTCTTTTTGACCATGATTCCACTTCTTTCGGCCTGCCCCACAGTAAATTCTGAATTTCTGTAATAAAGTAAACTGTAAATTATTTTTTGCCTTCTGCATGTACTCGGGAGTGCCCCAAACGTTCTGTCTGATACGACGTCAGTTGATGTTTGTGTAATAATTTTGGACTGTTCAACTCCGAAATTATTTTTGTTTTCAACTTCAAATAAAAGTAAATATAATGAATTGAAAGTAAATTTTCTTAATGAACTTTTTAAAATGAAGCGATCGCGCGTACCCGACGATATATCCATGGCCATATAATATAACAAAAAAATTTAGGAAATTATAGTTTGTTAAAAACAATTTAGCCAATACTAAAAAAATAATAAGATGAAAAAAGTATGTATTCATGTATAAGAGAAAATTTTCATACATCTATATATCTGTTGTGGCAAAGAAAAAAGTTTTAACAGAACAGTTGTTTAAAATAAATAAGTATTTTTATTTCGTGGTTATTTACTTCCTCAATAATCGCCTGTGGATAATATATAATTTTATAACTAAAATACTGTGATTGATAAAAATTTGAGCTACACCAAGTGTGCATATATTAAAATAGGAAGACGCCAATATAATCGGCTTTCAGTAGTAAACCCTAGACTGCACATGAATCTAGCTAGATCCCACCTTCCATTTATGTGCCATCTTTGTGTTATAACGAGAGTACCTATGGTGCTCAAGTTTGTGACACGCAGGTGCTACATAACAGTTCTCATATGGTTTGAAATTTTTCTCATGTGAGTCAGGCAGAAAAGACGCATAAACAGAAAATTTAAAACAGGTACTTAATTTGTAATGTTTGTCACATGTACAGCATTCGGTGAATGCCACTACGAAGTATTGTAGCAATTCAATTTTATCGCTGATTGCTTGAAACTGAGATCTCATATGAATATATCTTTCTGTTTCCGGTAATCGGTATTGACCCCAGAGTAATGAGGTTGCCAACGACTTTACTGACTAAAGTGACTGTCAACATCATGAGCTAACATTTAATATTGTGATATTTCATTTAACGTCATATGATTACGCTTTGCATTTGCCTGTATTAATCCATGTACGACGTTTATTTGCAGCAAACGTTAATATCTTGTATGTCAAAGGTAATTTCAAACCCCATGCCTTAACCAAATGCAATTTACACAATCTCAGGTCATATTTGTCAAATATGAACAAACCCGCTGTATTTGGGGCTGCGTCACGCCCGGAAACGAAGCTTGCGTGAATTCTGTTGGAATGATCGAACGTTCACCCCCAACCACAGTAAAAAACAGTAAAAAAAATGTTGTTTCCGATATTCAGCGCACTCAGGCTGACAGTCCTGCTGCGTAAACATAATCCAATAAACCGTACGGGCGAATCTCTCTTCAGAATAACAAATCGACATCACGCAGAACGTGGTTAACGAAGTCTACTGGAAATTTTCGACGTTTCAATTCGGAAAAGTAAATTTCTCCAGTAGCCTAGAGAAACATCCCTGTTTCGTGTAAAGTTGATAGCCAAAAAGTTCGCTTCCAAACACTTTGCGGAGTTACACAAAAATTCTGCGTAAGCAATTAAATACTCGAATGTCCTTTAAATTCAAGAACCTCCTTAATACGTGAGTATGGGAGTACTCTCACGTTACATGCTTTGGATATATAAGTGATCTTGGGTAAATTAAATACTCTTGTTGAGTTTTATGTAGTTTCAATTCTCCCAATTCTGATATTTATTGGCTCAGTTATTTTTATTTAATAGCCAAGTTATATTAGCTTTAAAAATTTTCACGGGTTATTTGCTCACTTCATTGCCAGTAGTTTGGTTGGAAATGAAGCAGTTATGAATTCGATACCAGATAATAAAATTTATTTTCGATTTAGTTGCTTACATTTCAAGAAAATAATGAATTTTCAATAATATCTGATCAGCGCGATGCCCAATTAGCTGATATCAGTAGTAGTTAAAGTGTGCAATGGTTATAAAATACACGCTGTTAATTCGCTTTCCAACAACAACTTTTTAAAATAAAATCTTTTCCTTATAATTACCGGTGGATAATGAAATATTTGAAGTTCTACTTGGAGGTCTTCCAAATTTTATATACGTTTCATAAAGCTTTTCTTTATCTCCATGAACTCTCATCGATTGTGTTTAAAGGCAAAATTATGCCAGGAATGTGATTTAAAATATCATCTTTCAACGTTACGAATGACAATATTGCTTTGACATTTTTACTATCTACATTAATTGTGACCTAAGTGTGTAACAGTCTACTCTGAGACAAAGTTATCTACGCAGTATTATGTCAGAAAATTATGTTAATGGATCAGTTTTGCTGCACACACTTCAGGACCGCGTCAGCAGTGAAGTCTGGTCACATTTTCTGGGAAACACACAAAAAAATCTTTCTTTGAAAATTCCTTCTAATCAAAACAACAGAATCATAAATATTCACGTTTTATTTTCAAATGTGCTCGTTTCCTCAGGAGATAGATAGTATGAGCAAAGGAAGAGTCCATACTTATTTTTTATATTTCAGTTATGAATATTTATACTACTACAGTCAATAAATTCGTGGACTGGCTGGCACCCTGAGTATAGGCAGCCATGCATCACTGAATCCATGAACTTCTCGATTGTACTACGTATTTACTTCAGGAATTTATACAGGAAAAACATGTGCTTAGTGCCACGAAAAGATTGCGTTTAGTGAAAATAATATATATTATCTAGTAACATTAAGTGTCATTGAACACGCAGCACCTGACCTGCCCATTTTTGTGGCATACTTTGCCATGCTATTTATTAGTGAAATAATTACCCAATATTATTGAATAAACTTAAACAATATTTTTTGAAACAATCAAAAACAACCAAAAATACCATTAAAATGTTAACTTATGAATATTTTTTTATCGTACAGTTTTCGTTCTGTTACTCTGTTCCCCCTCCAGGAAATAGTGTTGGATCCGCCCTTGACGACAAATGATCTAAAGTAATTCCTGAAGGCATTATTTGCCTCTAAGATGGACTTGAACAACAGCCTAAGTTGTTTTGTAAATATTATGGGAACAACTTAAGGACGTTCATGAGTCTAAAACTATTTTCTATATGTTTAGCACGAAACATCATTTTTCCTTGTTATATGAAGTAATAATTGGGGGGGGGGAATATAACTGTGAACGAAAATAAGTTGAAATTTATAAATTTTCAGAACAAATCTCAAAATTAAAAAAATTAATACATTAAATAAAATTATTGGTGAAATTATTAAAATGCTATGAAGAATATTTTGTGGAAATCTGTTATACGGTTCACCCGTACCTATTTAAATTTTTGACTTTCCAAGTAAAAATATTAATGTTTAAATGACGAGAAGTTAAACCTAACTGCAGGTGACCTAAGTTTGTGATTTCATCAAATTGCAATATACTGCTACTTTGACTTCAAGGAACACTTAAGCAAAAACCAAACTGTGTATCGAAATAGCTGTTTTAAATTTGCACGAGTCGATACTTTAAGTTTAAATGCTAGTTTTTACGCTCAAAACAGGATGAATGTCGTTTTACAAATGATCAGGTATTTTAATCTAGTTGTTATAGATATTGTGTGAGTGAACCATAAAATATCCTCAAAATCTAGCAACTATTTGGCTCCTGAACACCCTTATGAGGAAGACTGAGTTTTGATAGCTTAGTATATAATATACTGAATAACTGTGATCACTGCAACATCCGGTGCTTTCACCAAAGTATTTAGTAGAAACACTAAGGTAGTCACTCTAATGTTTCATGAATTTTCGTGTCCCGGGATCATAATCTTCTTTATTATATTGGATTTTTATCAACATGTAAAATTTTGGTGATGTTTTTCCATGTACTTTTACCCTGAATGCCACCATTAAAAAGAAATCGAAATCTATTATATAAATATAGGACGGAAAACAGAGAGTTGGACTCTTTATTTAAGGAAATAAACAATAGATTCTAAAAATAACGTGAAAGATATTTATTATCAATGTTTCGTTTTCAAAAATAGCTAAAATAAATAGTTTCATTACCTGTCTGGTAAGGGGGCTGCGGTGGCTGAGCGGTTGGCCTGCTCGACTCCCACCATGGGTTCAATCCCCGGCCGGGTCACCGGATTTTCGCATGTAGGAATCGTGCCGGACGATGCCCCTGGTCAGCGGGTTTCTTGTGGATTTCCCTTTTCCCCCACCTTTTCATTCCGGTGACGCTCCATAATGACCTTAATCACCCTCATCGAATGTCAAGACCTCGTTGTTAAGAGCCGCCCAAATCTCTTCACTCACTCACTCATTGTCAGGTAACATTAAATGTGATACGGTTGTAGCAGTGCAGGGATGCTACAAAGACAAACACGTGCAATGCTAATGACTAACTCATGAGAGACAGGCATTCATCAATGTGTCATCGACACACATTTTCGAACACGCCAAGCACTCGACGTTGCGCTGTAACTTTGAGGTTCAGTTTATGACCAATCAGTTTCTGTAAACACATGCTAAAGATCACTACATACTGCAGGTTTGTTATTCATGACTGAAACTTACCTTGACACATGCCTACTACCAGTATGCATTTCGTCTTTTACTGACTCCTCCCATAATACCGCAAACGCAGCATAGGCCAATCTATTGTTTTGCATATTTCCCTTCTGTTTTTTTACAGCAATACAGTATTTTGTAATTGTGTGAATGTTAATTAAAACAGCAGAATTAAAAATAATAACATTATACAAACATTTCCGTTAATTTATGCACGTTGATTATAATCCGACATTTCAAATATAAATTTTGGTTCCGTGGTTTGGATTGACTGTCCCAATTATTTCCATGACAGAGACAGGTTTTACACTCGACACATACCTTCAATCACTCACACGTTATCCAGACAGCCATTCTTCAAAACCAAGCTGCAACATTCAAAGGGACATACAACGCTTACTTTAAACCATAACGTGTGTACATTTACAACTTATTTTTGTTGTGAAGCTTGATCGAAGTTTATCTAATACATCGGTGTTACTCCTCCAAGTGTACTATTTGAAATCTGTTCAAACCACGAGCCAAAGTTTTGCATAAAATATCAGCAAACTACAGCGCCAAAATATTATTTAAGAAAATGCCTGAAAAGACAATACAAATCGCATATATCAGCTGCTTTGATTTCCAGTTGCACAAAAAAGTTTAAAGGAGGATATTCAATTCAGTCGTATAATTAATAAGTTATCATTATAAATTATGTCTGTTGATGGGATCGTAGATATAAAACTGAATAACACCAAAATATTTATTACGATATCTAGAATACACCAAGGACTCTAAAAAGAGTTGGAAACAATAGATTTAAAACCTTAAATATAGATATGCGACATTTAAGATGGTCCTATGTGCATAATTTTTTTCCGATGGCATGGAAGCCAAACTAATAAACACAAATACACGCAACTTAATTGACGAATGTGAATAACGGAAGGTCCCTGATTATATTGATGAAATACCAAGCAGGGTGTCTGCGAAAGGCCTGGTATTTCAACGTTCAATAAATTCGCGGGGGAGGGTAAGAAGATGAGGACACTGCACGATAGTGGCGCGGATGTCTGAAATATGCCACAGTTGCTAGCAAGCGCTGCGTTCAAATACAAAACGCAGAATGAGTTGTGAGGTTTTGGTCGCCGTCGCTTTAACAGCAAAAGTCTTGAGCGCCAGTGAGAAAGAAGTGACGTGAAGATGGAGCAGTGGCGAATACGAGGGCGGGCGAAACGGAATTGCGCCAAAAAAAACCCGTTGGTCAACAGAAACATCCGCTACGTTTCCCCACATGTAAAAATTCTGTTAACACCACCAGCAATCGGGTCTGGTTCGCCATGTTCGGAGGCAGGTAGTCTGACCACTACACCACCGTAGCCCCCACATAAATATTTGTGTGTATATAGTCATACCTACATGACTAACTTATCAGTACATACTTCTGTAACTATCAATCGGTTCCTGGTAAACAACTCAAAATAACATAAATAGGTACAAGTTTCAAGAAATGAAAAATACCGTGAATATTTTTAATGGAATGACTAATAGGATACTAAACGTTGAAACTACATATAACGTACTCTTTATTTTGGCCATATAAAAATGTGTCTGACCGTGATATATATTTTATCAGTAATGGTTTTTCATGGTATCTTTATTAAGTGGTAATTAATGCTTGATAAGTCGAGGTTTGTAATTGGTAATAAAACAACAATTGAGTCACATGCGCGCGGTAAACAACAGTGCTCGTAGAGCGTAATAATTTAATCGGTCAGCTAATGCCTGTGCAACAGTGATATTGAAATTTCACCCTTACCGCGAGGGGCCAAAAAGGGATTAAACCGTGGGAATTCCCCACGCCCGTGGAAGAAGAAACCACAATGTAGAGGGCAAAAACACTAATTTCGGGATACAAGCACGAGCTGCTCATAAAATATTTTTCGGGTGCCGCAAGAGAACATGTGTACACAAACCTGTTCATAGGCCAGAAGGTCCGAACACACTACTAACTGTAAGCATACGCGAAAAACACACCATGAATATGCATTACAAAGAAAAATGACCAGTACTAACTCCAAAAGTGGGTTCTAAAAACCCGACTGCTCAAAAGAGAATTTTGAATAAACTGGCCATTGCGGAATGACAAAATATAGTCTATTCGCGGAATCTTCACACTTTTTAAATCAAACCTTTGAAAAATCACCTCACGTAGGACGTGTTTAGTTGTTTCCTGAATATGACATGTATCACAGGCGTTTTACACTTCTCTTCACATATCCGTATCTCTTTTTTCGTTAAACTGTACTTTTACATATATTTTATCTTAAAGTTATAATATTTAATTGGCAATTAAAACGACTAAACAACAGGACGAAAACGTGTATGTTGATATGTATATTACGAAATAGTTCTCGTGTAAAATATTATTAACCTGAGTGCGCACAAATACGGCGCAGTTTTCTTTGTGTTGTGCATTTCTAAACTTTCTTAAGATTTGTTGACATGAGGGGGAGGAATATCCTGAAAGTAGAACTTAAGTAGGAATTCAGAAAAGTTGGAATCAACAGCGAATTGAATATACATTTGCACCAAGATAGATGTACCTTATTACTCGCCTAAAGTGATTTATTAATTCTCAAGGCGCAAGATATTTCGTGTCTGGCGAGTTTTTTTAGTGTTAACACCATAGGGCCCGTAGGCAAGGGACTGAAATATGATCGAATTTTGGCGTTACGTGTCTATCTAAGGCGCAGACCAGTCGTGCCCAAGACCCTTTCTTCGCTGTAACACCCATGGCCGGGCTGGACTGCTATCATCGCCCCTATTGTCTAACCAGGACACTGTTAACGTGGTTATCGCCGTTCACTTCACAACCCTTCCAAGCAGGCTTTTTTTATTTGAATATCTTTCGGCTTGTGAGGTAACAAATATCTGCCACCACGATCCCAACCTCAAGTGATCGGTCTGCAAGAAGTATTTCTGGTGGAGCTAAGCAGTTATCCCACCGCCCTATTTAAATTTCTGTAGCACTTAATGAGTTTTACACTGAACTGACCTTCACAAAGACCAGTGAATTTCTTAACATCTAAATTCTTTCTCTCTACCCCAACGGATTAAGAACTCAGTAGCCGCAACACACGACTCTGTGGTCGGGTGATTTGAATACAACAGAAGGTGATTTGAATAAAATTGACGCGATGACCGCTTTTGGCCCTCTGTTCTTAATGTTGGTGGTGTCAGTCTGCCCTACATTCTGTGGTGAACCAGCTCGACCTTGCGCGTGAATCGAAATCTGAACTGAAAAACTGATCGGAGAAGAACGACAGCTATATTACAAGGATGATGAGCAATCTCAGAACTAATCAATTAAATAAGTGTCAGTGTAACAGAAGTGCGGGCACATTATAGGCGAAGAAGAAGCAGGATACAATCGCAACGACGATGAGCACACTTAACGAATACGTATCACGTAGCGGGGAATTCAACATAAAATAAGTTAAAGGGATGAAAAGTAACTTTACAATATTTATTATTTTACTATAATATACAGGAATGAAAGTTACCCATATCTAATAGGTTCACTTCATAAATTTTATTTAGGTTTTACTCTGTTTTAAAGATTAAATTCAAAGAATAAATTTTTTTACTCTTTACCATGAAACTTTATCAAATAAAAGCCAAAATGTTCACTTTACATTTGTTGGTATACCAAGACTACTGTTGTCACTGATATTGAAATTGTTCAATAGTGTTAACTTTTCTAACAGCTTTGACGTATTTTTATTTGATTTGGATAATCTCAACACATATATTATGATTACACCAGTACGTAAATATGGATTCGTAATCGTAAATAACCTGTTTTTATTAGATTGATACAATTGCTAAATAAATTTATATTATAATAACTGTTAACTCTTTTCATAAGACAAGCAAATATAACATTAGTTTGCTAAGTCCAAGAAGGCATTTCCTATAACGTAAATTGAAAATAATATTTTTGGTGAAGTAAAGGATTCCGAAGTTGATTTGTGGATGAAATCAAAGTAAATATATTCTATCAGCAAAAACAAATATTTGTTTTCCCCTAATGAACAGCCTCCTGCTTTGCAACTACGTTTTAATAAAAATTAATTCTACAGACCAAAAATTACAGTATAATAAATATTCATTGTTAAAATGTGTAGACTTGCTTCTGTGGAAAAGGGCAGGAAACGATGATTGCAACATTACAAACGAATCTGAATCGTTGCGAAGGAATGATAGTTTTTAGCCTTATCTTAAGAGTACGTAGCCCCGAGACTTTTTTTTCGCTTTCGAGGCACAGCGATGAGGGCGACAATATCACGCATGACCAGCGCTCCGTCGCCCCTACGCCCAAGGCGCTGAACCTGTGTGCAGTGCTCCCTCTGTTGCGTTTTCCTGTGCTAATGAGATCTGCAATAGTGGCATTTTATTACACGCGATGAAAGCCCGTAGATTTAACTGCGACTGTACAGTTTTATTTTTCTCCTGCCTATTAATGAAGTTGCGCAGGAAAGCTCTAAAAATGCGATTTTTTAACCATTTTCACAATTTTTTTGTCTCACATAAGGCCTTAATTAAATACAATAAGAAAATTTCTGGCAAACAGTCGAACTCGCAGGGCATTCATTTACTGAGATCCGCGTAAATGCGCAAACAACGAATGTACAGAAAATATGTTCGGACTGCTAACTCTTAAAAATATATATCTAGAACAAGAAGATTCCAATCAGCCCCTCGTTTAGACGAAATTCTCCAATCCGGCACTTTTCCCAAAACAGTTAGCTTAAAATATTTAACTTTTTGTATCCAACCTTCAACGACGTCGCTCTCCAGTGGTCCCAGAACGTTTCGAACGCTGCCCCGGCAGATGGGAAAAATTTAGCAGTTGTTATAGTCTATTCGCGGTTTCTTCACACTTTTTGAATCAAACCTTTGAAAAATCACCCCATACGTGACGTGTTTGGTTCTTTCCTAAATATGTCGTGCATCACAAGTGCTACACATTTATGTTAACATAAAAGTACCTTGTTTTTGGTTAAATTGAATTCCTATTTATATTTTATTTATAAATTATAATATTTCATTAATAACGAATAATAATAAAAACAGGGAGAAAATATGTGTGTTGATAATGCCTAGTAACAAATAGTTATTAGCAAAATATCATTAAACTGAGTGCGCACGTATGCGGTGCATTGTCATTGTCGCGTGCCGGTTTAGGGATTATAGCACGATATTGGCTCACATCCATCAACCCCTCACACCACCCCCGCCTCGCGCACTTCGCTAGGCGCCTTCGAGGCGGCACGTGGAACCTGGCAGGTGGAAAATTCCGGTACATGTGGAGCTGAAGCGTAGGCCTTCCCCCTTCACCTCCTTCACCCCGGACACCTCTCGCCCATCACGAGATCTGTGGAGTGCAGGGCTTTTTCGAGTTATCAGCAAATTATCACGTCTAGTTCGCCTGAACGCAGAAAATATGCACCGCGGAAGAAATACTGATGAGCTGTATTGGTGCCGAGGTATTACCCCCGCCCCTCCCCTCCTTCCCACCCCTACAAGGCGCCACGTGCCGACAATTAAGCGAGGACACGTATGGTGGAAGGCTTTGTTCGGCGTTCTTCCACTTCACCCCCTTACCCCCTTCCCACCCTAAAATGCGCCACGTGCCGCCGATTCAGGGCAGCGGCTGGCGTGTATAAAAACCCCTTTCCAAGAATAGGAAGGGGTCAGTCAGTAATATCGGGGCAGTTGTTAGTTCATCTTCACCGCCGAGAGACGTCAGTTCGAGCAGAGAGTAAGTTAGTACAACAGTTACTAAGGCCGGGATATCGGGACCCGGCCACGTCCGTCAGCCGCATCATTAAGGGGTCAGTCATATAAAAACAGTTGATCATCACCGGGCCGCGGGGAGAGTTGCTTGAGTACGAGTCCGAACAGCAGTCCAGGGAGAAGCAGCACAGGGGGCCTGCATCCAAGGCCTACCACTTCGCTGGAACTCATCCCCAGATGACAGCCTACCCACACTCACCGATGAGTTAAGTATAAAATTCGTCGCCTAAAGAAGCCCCACTCAACCAAGAATACGCCCAGTAAATCCGAGTAACCGAACTAGTACAGTACCGCACCTCTCAAGTGTTGATGTTGTGTATTTGTGAATATATACGAGACAATATATTCGTACTTCAAAATACAACAATAATAGTCTACCTCATTACAATACCCTCAACCTCCACGCACTTTATAGTCGGTGCCTGGGGGACATTAACTCTGACCATATAAGCTGCCATGTCTTCGACAGTGGCGGTACCTGCGTCAAGTGGTATTAAAAATTATACAAAAATCTTTGTGAAACTACACTCTAAAATCGAAACCGTTAAAACTGTTTCAAATTAGCGAATTTGACTGCTTCTTTTAAATCTACTCCACTTGAATCAGTAAAATTCTACTGATCGTGTTAGTTACTGGTATTAACTAATTTAAGCAGCAATTGCTACTAATTCAGAGTGAATCGCACTGGCCTGGCAATAAAACCACAGTGCATTCCACTGACTCGCCAGTATATGACAGCTCGTTAACTGAAGATACACTAAAATAATTCTTCTGATAGACACTTTGTTTTTTAAATAACGGAATTTCCATACATTTCACAAAACTTTCCTTCAATTAATGGAACACCTCCGTATATGTGTTAGAATGTTTAGCGTATTTCCTGCTTGTAAAAAAATATCACGAAAAACAAAATTAATTTTCATTACACGCTGTTTGAAGTGTTGCCAACTCTTACAAGTAGCTCGGGCTACTTTTGACATCTAAAAGAACATATTTTAGTGACATTAATATTCTTACTGCCCCAGGAACGATACATTTTCTAGTTATATCGGCGAATAGTGCTTCGTGTAACCTCATTATTTTTCGTTCCCAAGATCCGAAACTGTTTTAAATACATAGAGGTACTGTATTTTGTACGTACGGAACTCAGTTCCGTGTTTTTTTTATAATCGCGTAGTTCAGTCATATATTTCCGTAAACGTTTATGTGATTATGCGGACAGGTTTTATACTAATCATTCAAAATTTGGAGATTAAAAAATTCTCATATAGCAACTGATGATTAGTTTTATTTACTTTTACAGTAATATTTCTCCCTTGAGAAACTGACAAGGTTATCCTTTAACAGTAACAAGACATTGACCATTCGCAGAAAGTTCCATAATTATTATCAGGATGCATTTATATAAACTTGTAGCCCTACATAGGAAAATTTTCTCACCAGCTTTTCGTAAAATTCTCAGCAATATTTTATGAGATTGAAAAGGGAGAAATTGCACTGATTTTACACGGTAACTTTCAATCAGCATGAAAGGGCCTTTCTTTTCACAATTGCTACCTCCTAATATTTCCGATTTAACAGCCTGGCTGTTATTAATTTATAAATTAACCAATTATACCCATGCGGTCCACGAACATGTATTTACGAAAGTCTCAGCACCAATCATCAGCTGCGCCATTAACAAACGGTCGATTGTCACTCAGATTTCGCCCGTCATTTGTTCTAGATCGACAAGCTAACAACTACAGCTCACACTCCAGGCACACACGGCAGCAAAATGGTCTCGCTGACCATTAAAATGGTGGAACGCCGTTCCCCAATCAGCGCCTGGTAATCTACTCGCTAACCGGCAGCTCAGCCAATAGGGAACATTTCGCAGCATGCAGCAACCAATCAGCCACGAGGTCCGTTCTCAGAGCCAATCAAATAATGGGTGCGCCCATGTCAGAGAATGGAGAGTGGAGAGATCTGAGTGGCTCTTAACATCGAGGTCTTGAGAGGTTGAAGTGAGGTGAGCGTAGAGCAGCGCCGTAATTCCAAAGGCGGAAGATCCCCGAGAAAACCCACTGACCAGAGGAATCGTCCAGCGAAAATCCGGGAGCGACCCCGCCGAGAATCGAACCAGGTTCGCTTAGGTGGGAGACGAGTAGCCTGACTACTTAACCACCGTGGCCATTCTATGTCAAAGAAACTGCCACATCATTTCGTCTCAGCGTAATTATCTTCTCTGTGCTCAAATATACATATTTTAAGGTATCGTCTGTCTCGTTCCTGTTTCCGTTGGTAATTTCAGTCAGCCCGTGGGGAGCTTTTAAAAAAAAAAAAGAAATAATTAGTATGAGAGTTTCCGCGGAAGACCTATATTTTGCGAGAGCTCTGAAGGTACGGGTAACTTCAGTAGGAGACGGGTGGCATGTAGCTGAAAGCACGGGGAAGCAAGCAGGCTAATGAGCGGACAAACAAGAGAACACTCCGGGTCTGGGGTGGTTGGCAGCCCTCGAAAGCCCTCTCAGCGCGAGGCCGGCGCCGCGAGAGAGGTAATTAAGTGACGTGGCCCGGCTCGTCGCCACAGACGTGCCGGCGACAGCGAGCGCACACCATAGACTAAAGATGAGGTTCATAGACCACTTATTCGCCTTCTGCGCATGCACCCAACGTCGACCTACCCCAAAGGAACACAACTGCCAAAGTCACATGGTAAACAGTGATGAACATGTTTGTTTATACCTTAATTTTGGAATGACAAGCAATATTATACTAATAAAACACTTTTACCAATTTTAATTTAATCGGTATAAAAACACCTCAAAGAATGTGTTTAATAAACAGACTTCTAACCTCAAATTCAATTGTTGCTAGCCGTATTGGCAGACAAGCAGTTGANCGTGCCGGCGACAGCGAGCGCACACCATAGACTAAAGATGAGGTTCATAGACCACTTATTCGCCTTCTGCGCATGTACCCAACGTCGACCTACCCCAAAGGAACACAACTGCCAAAGTCACATGGTCAACAGTGATGAACATGTTTGTTTATACCTTAATTTTGGAATGACAAGCAATATTATACTAATAAAACACTTTTACCAATTTTAATTTAATCGGTATAAAAACACCTTAAAGAATGTGTTTAATAAACAGACTTCTAACCTCAAATTCAATTGTTGCTAGCCGTATTGGCAGACAAGCAGTTGAATGTTGGGATACGGAGATTGGTTGTGCGTAGCCAACGAGATTGGTCTACCTCATCTTTAGTATATGGTACAAACACGTGAACGCCGCTCACCTGGTTATTGACAAGCCTTTCCCTTCCATATTCTATTTCATTTTCTTTCACCTTAGCTATGGGTTATTCTACTCATGTTAGGAACAAAACTAGATTTCTTATGGGAGAGTTTGGAATAGAGAAAATTTTCGCTGCTAGGTGCGCAGTGTTCCAAAATGAACCTTTTTGTAAAAAAATTTAAGCTACGAGAATAATAAAAGAGAAATATTTTACATAGTTACGAACTTATTTAGTATTTGATCTATGATTATTGCAACTATCTGGTTTTTTTACGTAGAAAATTGGGAAAACCTGGTACATATGCGACACTAGCCGTTACCTACTGGCGAAAATGTTTGGTTGCCAAACTTTTGACATTGATTGTCCCAACCTGTAGTAGAAGTACCTAAGCTCAGTTTTCAGATAAAATGTTTTGTAACGGAAGCTGTTAGAGCATAGGACATATCTTCGACAGATATTTTAAGGGCGTTTGATACAAAATAAATGTATTATTTTATAATTGTACTAAACATCGTTCAGCTTGTACGCATTGTATGTAATAACATTTCCCTCGAATAATAAATTTTACACTTTATATTTTTTTAAATTATTTTAAGTCAAATACAATTTTTTTTTCTGTTTTTCTACAGCCATAATTTGGCTCTTCAGTGTATATATTGTGACGTAAATACGAGTTCATAGTTCAGTAGTTATGCCCGTACTGTAGTTTAAGGTCAATAGATAGTTGAGTAGAGGAGTACTTAGGGCTAAAAAAACATAAACTAGAGTGAGTGAGTGAGTGAGTGAAAAGATTGGGGTGGCTCTTAACATCGAGGTCTTGAGAGCCGATGAGGGTGAAGCGAGTAGAGTACGGAGCAGCACCGGAATGAAAGGGCGTGGAAAACGGGAGATCCCTGAGAAGATCCGCCGACCAGCGGCATCGTCTGGTACAATTCTCACTTGCGAAAGTCCAGGGGCGGCCCCGCCGGGAATCGAACCCGGTTCACATTAGTGGGAGGCGAGTAGTCTAACAACTAAACCACCGTGGCCCCCATACGGCAGGGGAAGGTTCTCCTTAAAGTTCGTGTACCGTTGCCTGCATTAATGCAGCTGCTAGAAAACGTGTGTGAAGTTATTCCGTTATTAAGTCTCCCGCCTACCTGGAGCTTTTTTCCGCGTTTCCAGCCGAGAAGCGCGGGAGGGATAAGGGCAAAACTGCCACGCGCAACAAGTGTGCCATCACCGCTAAGCGCAAGTCTCTCTGAACTGGTTACACTGCATGTACCTATGGGGTTTTCAGAGGTGACCCGATTATTTTATTGGTGGGAAGTCTGTAGGGATGTTCAGTGCAGTTCTCTTGAGTAGTTATGTATGTATCTGATGCGTATGAGCTACAGCGCTTCGAGAAAGCCGGTTTGGAGTACTCTGAAATGGTGTTACCAATGTGCGTGAACTCTCGAAAGCACTCAACAGCCCTCGTCTGAAGTGTGTGTTCTTTTCATAGAACAACACAGGAGGTACGTTTGATAGTTTCGTGGAAAAATGTGCATTTCAAACTCTCTAGAACGCAGTTCAAGCGCCAGGTTCGCGGGAGCCTTAAGAGGAAGGTACCTCCGCCATCTTGGATTTAAAATGTTTAAAACCAAGCTTGTAAAGGAACAGGGAACATATTAGCAGTTATTTCGAAATACAAAGTATTTTACTCGCGTGATTAGTTTCACGCCTGTAACAGTAATCAAAAGTTCCTTCNGCAGCTGCTAGAAAACGTGTGTGAAGTTATTCCGTTATTAAGTCTCCCGCCTACCTGGAGCTTTTTTCCGCGTTTGCAGCCGAGAAGCGCGGGAGGGATAAGGACGAAACTGCCACGCGCAACAAGTGTGCCATCACCGCTAAGCGCAAGTCTCTCTGAACTGGTTACACTGTATGTACCTATGGGGTTTTCAGAGGTGACCCTATTATTTTATTGGTGGGAAGTCTCTAGGGATGTTCAGTGCAGGTATCTTGAGTAGTTATGTATGTATCTGATGCGTATGAGCTACAGCGCTTCGAGAAAGCTGGTTTGGAGTACTCTGAAATGGTGTTACCAATGTGCGTGAACTCTCGAAAGCACTCAACAACCCTCGTCTGAAGTGTGTGTTCTTTTCATAGAACAACACAGGAGGTACGTTTGATAATTTCGTGGAAAAATGTGCATTTCAAACTCTCTAGAACGCAGTTCAAGCGCCAGGTTCGCGGGAGCCTTAAGAGGAAGGTACCTCCGCCATATTGGATTTAAAATGTTTAAAACCAAGCTTGTAAAGGAACAGGGAATATATTTGCAGTTATTTCGAAATACAAAGTATTTTACTCGCGTGATTAGTTTCACGCCTGTAACAGTAATCAAAAGTTCCTTCATTTTTATTAATTTCGGTCAGACATTGGAAAATACGGATTCAACATCAGTTCAGTAAAATAAATAACCTAGACAAACGTTTGAAAAGAAGCTTTAAAAAANTTGGAAAATACGGATTCAACATCAGTTCAGTAAAATAAATAACCCAGACAAACGTTTGAAAAGAAGCTTTAAAAAAGTTGCTCGGATACAAACAATTAAACACGACATTATGTATAGATGTGAGATTTCTAAGAATTCTAAAAACGAAATTTACTTTAACATTAGATAAAATTTCGTTTTAATTGGAAAAACGGTTGTTCTAATTTGGTGTGTAGTCGTTCGAAATTAATAAAGACCACGTGGTGGGACCACGAAACTTCTGTTATGAAATGAAAAAAGTAGAGGCAATGTTAACTGAGACCTACTGGATGAAAATCTGGACGTTAATACCGTATGAAAAACAGTATTCGATATGTTGAAGAGAAAAGAAAACTTGAAAAATTGTACTCATTTCGTAAGAATTAGAGACTTTTTTAAGAATAGTTCAAATATCAAATTTCAAACACGTGGCTAAACTGCTCAGAAATGGCGTTTCAGTGAAAACCCAGCCCACGAAAATGTGTACACTCCGTAATTCTACGTTGCTGTAAAATTATGGAGGTAGAGAAACTCAAATGGCAGGGCGTGCAAAGGAAAGGATGGTAATGGAGATAAATTTTAATTTCTCTTCGTTAAACCCCATCAATGTTTACAACGTTTTCAAAATAATCATAAAAAATTTACTTTGCCGTTATTATCTCTATTATTTGAATNCCCCATCAATGTTTACAACGTTTTCAAAATAATCATAAAAAATTTACTTTGCCGTTATTATCTCTATTATTTGAACTTATCAATCAGGATACTAATTTAACTAATTCTTATTTAAGTAACACGAAAAAGTTTTCTTTTATCTAATATATTGTGTTGAATTAAATATGAATTCCCATATTCATTCTGAGCATTCATGAGAGTGTATGTAGAGACATTTCTGCAAAAGACTGGTTATATAACGTCCATTACGGTACTCCCTTCAAATGTTCACCATTTCAACAATCTAGACTCAAATTGTAAGGTATGCCAGGGAAAATTTTACTATGTGACCTGCATGTGAACAACTTATAGACATTCAGCTAATAAATACATCATGGCTATATGGACACAAGCGTGCTCGTAAAGAGCTACCATTAGCTTTGCATTTCCAGGCGGATGTTAGTGTTTCAGCAATAGACTAAAAATTTGGTAGATCGATTATCATCTTGTGCGCATGTCTCCAACATTGACTGGAAAATCACCAGTGCAACTGTCTGTCACATGGCCAGCAGTGAAGATCATGTTTGTTTACATTTGAATTTTCAACAGACCCACGCTTTTAAAAGAAAAAAAACTCTTTGATGAACTTGAAATGTATATATTCGCATTAAAACTATGTTAGAAGAAGTGTGCAAGTATATAAAAGCACTTATTCATATTAACTGTAACTTCGTCACTTATAAAATCTGCTACCACAAAAGTTATATAAAGAGTTTAGGAAGATGCGTGCTGGAAAATGTGACACACATACATTACAACAAAAAAATTATACTGCCAATCGCAAAATATTAATAAGTACCAGAGGATATTTAAAAATGGTATATTTACAAGGAATTAAAAGAAAGAGATAAAATAAGTAAATTTGTGGCGTTATATTTTAGACTGAAAATTTGCAAACACAGTCTTTCACAACATTTAGTCAAAGTGGTCATATTTGCACATGATTAACTGGATTTTCAAAATATAATCAAAATTTATATTTATATACAGCAAACTATCACAGCTTAGCAAATATAATAAATATTGTTAAACGGAATATGATAAAACAGGATATCTAAATATGGGGCCCCTTATAACAAACTAGTAGATATATCACTTTAATAGTTAGACTACTTTACATTTTACGACTTTTGCATTAATCACTTGAGGATCACAAACCATAAACAAAATATTCTGCCAGTACAAACTTTTTTAAATTACCAAAAATACTTTTACATTCACACTTTAATAGTTCAAAATTATAAATTAATGTTTTGTCGTGCGACACAAAATTATAA
Source organism: Clitarchus hookeri (assembly GCA_002778355.1). Lineage (NCBI taxonomy): Eukaryota > Metazoa > Arthropoda > Insecta > Phasmatodea > Phasmatidae > Clitarchus > Clitarchus hookeri. Next base: position 78,791 of record NQII01003976.1, read on the forward strand.
AGTAATCTAGTTGATTTCGATAAACTATAGTTATGGATTGAGTCAACTCATAGTAGATCCGTCGAACGTCACTGGAAATGGAACTGATGCCAGGTGGTCCGGACGAAGTAGTCGTTAAGCCATTTCTCCAGTACCCAAACGGAATATTGAAACGAATTTAAGGTGCAGACCCAAAAGTTGAATAGACGTCGAACGAAAGCAGAAGGTGAAAGTGAAAGTAGAACGTACACTGAAACTGAAATCCTCCGTGAAAAAGCGAAATCACGACTTAATTAATGACTGATCGCAAGCGCNCAGCGAAATCACGACTTAATTAATGACTGATCGCAAGCGCGTTACAAAGATACAAAAAACTGTTGTCACCAAACTTACCGTAAAAGGAAGGTTGAAAGAGTAGCTACGTTTAGTGGAACATCAGAGACAGCAGGTTATAAAAAAAATAGTTGTCTAAGTTGCGCTAACTACATCTTCGTGAAGCAGTGAAGTAAGTTGACTAATCTATATCATTANCCCCATCAATGTTTACAACGTTTTCAAAATAATCATAAAAAATTTACTTTGCCGTTATTATCTCTATTATTTGAATTTATCAATCAGGATACAAATTTAACTAATTCTTATTTAAGTAACACGAAAAAGTTTTCTTTTATCTAATATATTGTGTTGAATTAAATATGAATTCCCATATTCATTCTGAGCATTCATGAGAGTGTATGTAGATACATTTCTGCAAAAGACTGGTTATATAACGTCCATTACGGTACTCCCTTCAAATGTTCACCATTTCAACAATCTAGACTCAAATTGTAAGGTATGCCAGGGAAAATTTTACTATGTGACCTGCATGTGAACAACTTATAGACATTCAGCTAATAAATACATCATGGCTATATGGACACAAGCGTGCTCGTAAAGAGCTACCATTAGCTTTGCATTTCCAGGCGGATGTTAGTGTTTCAGCAATAGACTAAAAATTTGGTAGATCGATTATCATCTTGTGCGCATGTCTCCAACATTGACTGGAAAATCACCAGTGCAACTGTCTGTCACATGCCCAGCAGTGAAGATCATGTTTGTTTACATTTGAATTTTCAACAGACCCACGCTTTTAAAAGAAAAAAAACTCTTTGATGAACTTGAAATGTATATATTCGCATTAAAACTATGTTAGAAGAAGTGTACAAATATATAAAAGCACTTATTCATATAAACTGTAACTTCGTCACTTATAAAATCTGCTACCACAGAAGTTATATAAGGAGTTTAGGAAGATGCGTGCTGGAAAATGTGACACACATACATTACAACAAAAAAATTATACTGCCAATCGCAAAATATTAATAAGTACCAGAGGATATTTAAAAATGGTATATTTACAAGGAATTAAAAGAAATAGATAAAATAAGTAAATTTGTGGCGTTATATTTTAGACTGAAAATTTGCAAACACAGTCTTTCACAACATTTAGTCAAAGTGGTCTTATTTGCACATGATTAACTGGATTTTCAAAATATAATCAAAATTTATATTTATATACAGCAAACTATCACAGCTTAGCAAATATAATAAATATTGTTAAACGGAATATGATAAAACAGGATATCTAAATATGGGGCCCCTTATAACAAACTAGTAGATATATCACTTTAATAGTTAGACTACTTTACATTTTACGACTTTTGCATTGATCACTTGAGGATCACAAACCATAAACAAAATATTCTGCCAGTACAAACTTTTTTAAATTACCAAAAATACTTTTACATTCACACTTTAATAGTTCAAAATTATAAATTAATGTTCTGTTGTGCGACACAAAATTATAAAGTAATCTAGTTGATTTCGATAAACTATAGTTATGGATTGAGTCAACTCATAGTAGATCCGTCGAACGTCACTGGAAATGGAACTGATGCCAGGTGGTCCGGACGAAGTAGTCGTTAAGCCATTTCTCCAGTACCCAACCGGAATATTGAAACGAATTTAAGGTGCAGACCCAAAAGTTGAATAGACGTCGAACGAAAGCAGAAGGTGAAAGTGAAAGTAGAACGTACACTGAAACTGAAATCCTCCGTGAAAAAGCGAAATCACGACTTAATTAATGACTGATCGCAAGCGCGTTACAAAGATACAAAAAACTGTTGTCACCAAACTTACCGTAAAAGGAAGGTTGAAAGAGTAGCTACGTTTAGTGGAACATCAGAGACAGCAGGTTATAAAAAAATAGTTGTCTAAGTTGCGCTAACTACATCTTCGTGAAGCAGTGAAGTAAGTTGACTAATCTATATCATTANAAAAAAATAGTTGTCTAAGTTGCGCTAACTACATCTTCGTGAAGCAGTGAAGTAAGTTGACTAATCTATATCATTAAAAAAAAGAAATACGTGCACTGTGACTACATATTTCACCAAAACAATTTAGGTTACAGCTGCGGCGAAAACACGTCAATCAGGTGCGAATGACATCGAGGTGACGCACCTCTAGCGCAAAGATACAAGAACTAGTGCGTCCCACGTGGACTAATACACCAAAATTTAGTTCGAGAGTTGTTAATAGATGGCACGGGGATACGCAAATGCTGCTTAGGACGGTACAAAGGGCACTTATTTTTTGCCAGGACGCCCACAAACTTTGGACACTGCGTAAAATTTGCCGTGCTGAGAAATGGTTCAACGAGAGCTCTTGCCTGCTTACCTGCACGGTCTAGCAGCAATATAGTGTATATTACAGAGCCCCAGTAAACAATAAAGTCTGGATAAATCCACCAAAATATTTTCTTAAAATACCAAAACTGTAATTAACTAGGAGCGTCTCAAAAGGCCAAAAAATATTAAGATAATACTAAAAGATTTAAGATAAATTATTACAAGAAATCACTTTTAAATCTAAAAAAGGCACAAAACAGTGTTCTACAATGAATTTTTTATTTGTATTTGTACAAGGAATTCCATGTAAACTAGTAACCAAAGATAATTTTGTAAAATTACAAATAAATTAGAGCAAATTTTACAAAATTTTAATGTGTAATGTGTAAATCTAATGTTGAATTTTAACTAGTGTTGTTAGACTTCATGTTTATCATAAGCATTATAATGCAATAAAGAGTTTTTTGTTTTCTAAAATAGTGTGTTGTGTTGTAAACATGCAATATTTAAGCTGTAGTGTTAAAAGAAAATATTTGCCAACTAGTTTGCAAAATGTGTGAGTGAGTGAAGAGATTTGGGCGACTCTTAACATCGAGGTTTCGAGAGCCAATGAGGGTGAAGTGAGGTGAGTATGGAGCAGCGCCGCAGTGAAGGGGCGGGGGAAACGGGAGATCTCCGAGAATACCCACCGACTAGCGGCATCTCCCGGCATGATTCCCACATGCAAAAACCCGGGAGCGACCCCGCCGGGAATTGAGCCCGGTTCACCTATGATTGAGGCGAGTAGTTTGACCATTACACCATCTTGGTCTACCTAACCGTGCTGTTTTTGATAGTATTACTGGTATAAAAGCAGTCCAATATTGGAAAAAGGAGGGTTGTTACTGTGCGTCTCGTATGGGTACCCTATCCCATATTCCCTCTACGGTTTCAGCTGTCGTGTTTGTGTGTTGACCTGTAAGAATGTCTCTCTTGTCTGGCTCTGACATATATAGTTCGAGACAGTAAAGCTAGAGGCCATATAGTGTACTCCGTATCCGGACCAGCTGAATATTTGGCGTTCGATGTAGGTGTGGACGCGAACTTGAAAGGTTTTTAACACAAGGGTTTTCGGTATTTTTCAACTTCTGTCGCAGTTATCACCCATGAAGTCGACCGCACACAATGATCACTCATTTCTTCCCAGCTGTTATCGACAGAGNTTCTGTCGCAGTTATCACCCATGAAGTCGACCGCACACAATGATCACTCATTTCTTCCCAGCTGTTATCGACAGAGTAAGTGAGGGTGAAACAACCTGAGAAAGTTTTAGACTCTATTTTTTTTTCTTTTCCATTCCAGAAATTTTATTTGTACTACGTCTCAAACATATACTTGAGGTGAAAAATGATTAATCCTAAATGTTAGTAATTAGTTAGAAAGAGGCTCACTNCTACGTCTCAAACATATACTTGAGGTGAAAAATGATTAATCCTAAATGTTAGTAATTAGTTAGAAAGAGGCTCACTGAGATGGCCGCAGTGGTTACGGCATCTCTAGCTACTGTCGTCATAGCCATTTGACAGTGGTTTTTATTTTGCGTTGAGCACTCAGAACTTTAAATGTTTGTCACCTCAACACACTGACCACTTTGTACATTGTTGCATTCCCACACACTAGAGTATACAGTATGCTTACAGCGCCAGCGAGTCCAGCCTAATATGAGCATCGTAAGCGTATAATAGGTCTTATTATACCGTTTTTAAGTCGCTAATCTTATAACTTCACTCTGCGAATACATGTACTATTAATTTCATGTTCCGTTTGAATTTGCACATTATAATACAAACCAATAACTTATTTTCTGTTAGTAATGACTTAATTTCTGTAATTTTAATTTCCGAGTTCTCTGAACAGTACTGGAATACAACTTTAAAATAGACGGAATGGCCGGTCTAGGACTACGTATACTTGGGAATTTTATAATGTTATACATTAGCATGTTATCTTTGTCTGCATTCGCACACAAAAATACAAACCAGCAATTTATTTTCGGTCAAAAATAACTTTTTTTTATTTAACTGTAATTTATGAACTCTCTAAATGGCACTGTAAAAATATCTTAAAATATAAGTCATGGTCAGACTAGGCCTATGTATACTTTGGCATTTTAGAGTGAATTATATACACACAGAATTCATAACATGTAAATTTATTCATAAATATAACCTAACAGGAATTTTTACTCAACTGAAAACTTAGCTGCTTGATGTCAAAACCAGCCATATTGATACTAAGATACATAATGTCGACTGAAAACTCCCGTGTTTTAGACCGTTAAATATACCACAGCCCTAGAGAAGAGTTGCCTTAAGAACGACATTTCCAGCGGCAACTTCTTGGTTGGAGTAACTCAGGATGAGGAGGCATGCGTTGCTGCTCTTCAAGAGCAACTGCATTATCTCTCGCCACCTCTGCATATTCAACCCAGGGGATCCTGCGCAGGAAGAATCCTGGCGGCTTCTCACAGCCCAGAGGAAGGAGATCCGAGCGAAGTACAGGGTTCGTGACAGTTTTACAACAACACTAAACATGTTCGGTAAATATTACCAAGCACTTCTTATTAATACGTTAATGAAAAACCTGGAGATTTGACAACAAACGTTTACATACAGTTATTATGTTTTATAAACGTATATTATTGCAGTTAGAAGGTGATAATCAATAAAATTTGTTAAAATATTTCCTGCGCAGCCATAAAAATACCGGTAGGAACATGGAACTCACGCAACACAGATCTTGAAAGTCATTTCAAGAATATTTTTGGCCTGTCATTGGATATCACAAGAGAACCCATGGATAAGTGGAATTCTCGTTATTGAGGTTCCCGAGCTTCCATCAGAAATCTCGCCTGGACTTCAAAGGCGCTTTCGGCAGTTTACAGAAGTCCAGTGTTAATGTAGTTTTTTATAATGATACAAAAGTACTTACTCTTGTGAATGTAAAACCGCGATAGTTTATTTGCATAATTATCTGCATTATTACAAAAAATTTTAATCCATTTATTTTTATGTGCTTCCCTGGTTGACAAATATGTATAATAAGGATGAAATACGTGAACGAAGATGGGTTTAAAACGCAGAAACATTTTCGTCTCTTTGAAGTTGTTAATTTGACACCAAAAAACATTACGATAGGGAGAATATGTGTGCTCACGTGGGCAAGGAAGGGGGATGCACTTTGTGCACAGGGCCCAGCGAGGTGGAAACTAAAAAAATGCAGTGACATTTGTGGTTAATTAAAGTGGAGTTACGACGCCTCAAATACATTACACAAAAGAGTGGACTCCCGCCAGAATATCCTAATTGTGTGAAGTAACGACGTGCACACCACTGGATATATCTTTGCAGCTTATTTCTTGCATTTTGCGCAGTCCTTTTTTTCCCCAAGACACTTGTGACGGTCGCAGTAAAAAAAACAGGTTATAAATTTTCATGACATTAATACTCGCACTACAAATGGGGTGAAGAAAAATCCTGTTGTATGCCCCAGGCTCTGAGAAACCTCTGGACGTCTCTTGGAGTGTAGAGTGGAGAGATTCAGACGGCTCTTAACATAGAGGTCTTGATAGCCGATGAGGGTGAAGTGAGGTGAGTATGGAGCAGC
>NQII01003976.1:85091-96618 GCA_002778355.1 Clitarchus hookeri
CCAGCGAGGTGGAAACTAAAAAAATGCAGTGACATTTGTGGTTAATTAAAGTGGAGTTACGACGCCTCAAATACATTACACAAAAGAGTGGACTCCCGCCACAATATCCTAATTGTGTGAAGTAACGACGTGCACACCACTGGATATATCTTTGTAGCTTATTTCTTGCATTTTGCGCAGTCCTTTTTTTTCCCCAAGACACTTGTGACGGTCGCAGTAAAAAAAACAGGTTATAAATTTTCATGACATTAATACTCATACTAAAAATGGGGTGAAAAATCCTGTTGTATGCCCCAGGCTCTGAGAAACCTCTGGACGTCTCTTGGAGTGTAGAGTGGAGAGATTCAGACAACTCTTAACATAGAGGTCTTGATAGCCGATGAGGGTGAAGTGAGGTGAGTATGGAGCAGCGCCGGAATGCAAGGGCTGGGGAAACGGCAGATCTCCGAGAAAACCCGCTGACCAGCGGCATCGTCCGGCACGATTCCCACATGCNACCGGAGTGCAAGGGCTGGGGAAACGGCAGATCTCCGAGAAAACCCGCTGACCAGCGGCATCGTCCGGCACGATTCCCACATGCGAAACTCCGGGAGCGACCCCGCCGGGAATTGAAACCTGTTCGCCTAGGTGGGAGGCGAGTAGTCTGGACACTACACCACCGCGGACCGACATCTCTTGGGATTCGTGTTCCACGTGGTGGGTGACACTCTGGATTGTTTGTCATCCTTCCCTCCTCGGACGAGATTTTCCATCAGCTTGTTACGGTCGGGGCGATTGGGAGGAAAGAAGCGGCGCGATGATGGTTGTGGTACGACGCGGTACCATGACAACCATTTCTAGCAGCTGTTTGCTGGTGGCACAGTAGATCTGTGTACCCCGTAGCGAAGGGGAGGGGGGAACGCATATCTGTTCGATCGTGGTCAGCCTGCTGAGAGTTCACGAAGTCACCAGAGCGATAGAAAGCACGCGTATCATTGGCTTTCGACCAGCACGCATCTGAATCGAATTTACGTTGCAGCTCGACTGGATTACGATACGCAAGCTCCCGACAGCTTGCCGTGGATTCAGCGACACGCCAAGAGTGCCCGATACTTGTCTTCGCCTTTGATCTCGGCAGTTGGTGGTCGGTCTCCACGTGTCTGCAAGCAGTTTGTCGCGCAGTACAAATGTATTTCGGAATGCGTTTTGTCTTTATTGAGTCATTATGCAATTAAAGTTGCGACGCTATAATACTTTTCGACCTCATGAAGACCCCATAAATAATAGAGTATTAAGTAGATTAATATAATAGTTCATGAATTATCTTGATTATGAAAACTTCTACAGTTCACAACTTTCCAGATTTGTCGAAAACAATGCCTGAATAGGAATAAGAAAGCTGAAACCAATATAAGATATTAGTAAACATTAAAATATTTTTTTAGAAATTCCGTTTGTTTGAGCAACTTGCTTCTGGAGAAATTAGCCACAATATTGGTACCCCTGAAAAATGGGAATGTCCTCTTTTCCTGTACTTTTGAAATAAATGTTAGGATATGTACAGTAAATATAACTTAAGACCAACCGTAGTAAATACTACATCCCAAGTGAAAAGTTTGGGATGTGCGAGTCAATGCTGCAGGGTAAAGGAGTAACAATTTTGACATTATTAATGGGCATTTCCGTTCAAAATTTAGGGTATGACTACTTATTTTAAACACTTCTCGTTCCAAAAAGAAAAGTTGATATATTTTTAGAAATAATATATACGCAGTAAGTTCAACAACCGTGTGACATTCGTGACAAACAATTACTTTGAACCAATCACTAGTGTTTTGTAAAATATATTTTTGCCTCTTCATTGCAGGACGTCTTCAATTATTGAGTATTAGTATTTATATACTGTAACCCACTTGATGTACGGGAACAGTAACAGCTATGAACTCCTTGACTCTCAAACACACAGACCACACATTGCATTCCGACTCGCAACTGTTTGCGCCACTGAGGCTGGCGTACGATGCTCCGTTTGAATCTTTGCAGCATGATTGGGTCTTCAACGTGCAGCGATAATTTTCTTTTCCAAATCGTATGAAATTTCCGATATTACAACGTTCATCCGACAACAAAAGAGAAGCAACGAAATCAGCCTTAGACTGCTGAAAGCACGGATATTCGGAAGTAGGATTGACGCCTTTCATGCATATTGTAACGAAGTTTACCGCAAAATACAGTCGATGCGAGTGGAACGTATGCATCGCTTCAGCCCTGAACAATAATCCCAGCTTGTGTTACCTGCGAGAACGAAATCCTTGCATTGTAAGCTCGAGCTTCAGTCCACATGAGAGGAAAAAGTTTTGTTTTATTTTTACTTAAACGTGGGGAGTACTACATTCATCAGGAAACGTGATTGCGTTAAAATAAAATGTGAAAGTCACTAACCATATTTACACTTAACTTTTTTTGTCTTATTTGATATCGTGCACTCTTTCCATTATCAAGTACCGTTCTACAGGAAGTATAGTCTATTCGCGATTATTTACACTTTTTGAATCAAAAATTTGAAAAATCACCCCATATATGACGTGTTTGGTTATTTCCTAAATATGCCAGTGTCACAAGCGTTTTATACTTGTGTTAGCATCAAAGTATCTTATTTTTGGTTACATTACACTTTTACTTATATTATATATATGTTATAATATTTCATTTATAATTAAATGTGCATAAAAACGGAGAAAATAGGTGTGTTGTTATTGCCTTGTAAGGAATAGTTCTTATGCGAAATATTATTCCTGAGTGCGCACGGATGCCGTTCGTTGTCCCTTTGGTGTTATGTTCTGTACTTGGTTAATCTTTGTTTGCACAATGTGGAGGAATATGCTGCGTGTATAACTTTAGCAGGGCTTCAGAAAATCTCGAAGAAACCGTGAATTTACTAAAAGCTTCACGGTCAAATAGTTGAAGGCAGTTAACATATATTGCTCAAGAAATGAATTTGCCAATATTTTAACTTAAAGAAAGCACGAATATATAACTATATACTAATCAAGTAACACATGCTTTGTTTACCAACAAAAAAACCCAACGAGTAGGTGGTTCCATGCGGACATTCGCAACTTTAATTCTTTCTTTCATGCACTGAGCAACGAGTGTTCAAAATCAATTACGAAACGTTGCTAAGACCCAAGACGAAAAACCAAACTGTGAGATTACTTATGAATTGACGAAATTATATTATCTGTATTCTTGTTTGCACGTCCGTGGCCAACGCTTCCAATTGTACCAGCATAACATTTCCGTTTACTTATTGATGGTAATTTTTATTTTGTGCCAGTCAGGACCATATTCTAACGCTTGAATACTGATAAAGTTTACGTTAAGTAATTTCACCCAAACATTTACTCGGAATATCGCCCAAGAAACTACCCAGGAGTATGTATACTAGCGAGACAAAAAATTTACGCAAATGGTAATTTCGTGTTTTATTGCATTTTAAGCAAAAATACCCTACTACGTATTAGATTACGAGGTATTTTAAAAAATGTGCAATTCAAAATTTTCAAAGCGTAGCGTTACAAATTGTTTTGACAACGCCACAATAGCCGTTGCAATATGACATCTAAAGACGAAAACCACAATTGGACACACTGAGGCTAGTGCGTCTTGTGTGCTATTAATATGGCCAGGGAGTAGTGGAGGGGGAGAGAATACAAAGTACTGACTTACAAATATGGCGTTTATAAAAATTTCGTACCATTCAGAATAGCAGAGAGTTTAAGCTATTTATTCTATCATTTATTACAAACCGTAGAAAAGTCAGCCTATACTCCATTCACGGTTTCTTCGGATGTTTTGTACGAACCTTTGAAAAATCAGCCTAACCGTAACATGTTAACCTGTTTTTTCAATAACTTGTATACTACAAATATATAACACTGTGGCTAACTTTAAAATACTGTATTCTTGAATAAATGAAACTTTAACTTAATATATTCTATTACTTGAAATATTTATTTTTTATTAAATGCGAATTAAAAACAGCAAGAGCAGCGATGTGTTGGCAATGGCTAGTAAGAAATAGTTCACAGTAAAAATATTGTTTTAAAATAGTTTTTTGGTACGCTATTTGTAAATTAAATGTTGCCCATTGATATATTTTAGTTTTTAGGTAGTACAGAAGGAAATATATTTCTTTGTTACATTTAGAAATATGCAAATTACCGTGCATAGGCCTTAGTGACATGGTGTTGTTTTCTTCCGAGGAAGAAAATTCAATAGGTGAATCTTGTCACGCGCTCTCTCTCTCTCTCTCTCTCTCTCTCTCTCTCTCTATCTCTCTATTTCTATCTCTATCTCTTTCTCTCTCTAGGGAAGTTTCGCACCGCCTATAGTATCAGAAAAATTATAAATGTTTTAAATTTGAGCATATTTCATACTTATTATTTTTTAATTTTTAATTTACAACTGAAATGAGATTTTATTGTTTGGATACTTATTATAATATATTTAGATGTAATGGCAGGACGGTTACAAATCCGAAGTTGGCAGAAGTGGCGACTACCGACTGGCGACGTCGACATGACATGCGCATTTCTTAACGAAACGTTAAGTTCTTACTCGTTGTGTTTTTTAAACCTACCTAGGCAAGTTACGATGTTGTGATAAATTAGTTTTTCCACAGCAGGAATAAATATACTGTAAGGTGCCTCGTGACAGCTGTGTGTGTGTGTGTGAAAGTGTATTGTAGCCATTACGTTATGTTTGACCAGTGTGTGTGCGATTGCAAATATCGGAAGTGTAAAATTTATGTGTTTTAACCGTAAACTGTTTTTAAGACGAAATTAATTGTTTGAAAGTCATGTATGTTTATCACAACGTTTTAACCTTGCCCTAGGTGTTTGAAACACAATTGTGTAACGTGCTAACGTTTCTGTGATTTGAGTGTTTTCCACAACCCCAACAAAATACTACGCTCAGCTAGATACATTTAAATAAATAATGAAATAAACCTAAAAAATAGTAAGAACTAAAGTCATATGAGCGGAATAAAAGTTACGGTAGGTCTATTTGTGTGCATGTTCACTACACACTTTTAAGTTTGTCGTTGCTACGTACAAAAAATAAGCGACAGGAATTGCGTGCTTATTTACTGTGTCTTTTCGTTGGACGGTTGTGCCTTCATTTTAATGTTTATTTCAACTGAGACCGTCCTTTTAACGAAATAACCCAACACACATTAATAACAAGAGGTTAAATACTGCAGTTCTTCCCCCCGTAGTTGTAATATGGTTAAACACAGTCGCGGCAAATTATTAACGTGTAATACGAGTAATGTGCTATGTTGTATATAACAAGTGTTTTAACACTGTAAAATAAGAAGCGTGATAACAATCGTCAACATAGTCATTGTTAAAAAGTTATAAAGTTGACCTTAATATGGTTAAAGGCCTTAAGTGTGAACATTCGTACGAAATTGTTTTTGAAATATGACAGAATTCTTTGAACAGCTGAAAACAATACACAAGCATTTGACGTCAAAACGTAGCGACATGGCAGTGTTTATGTTTACATGTAGTGGACGGATACGTAATCGGTAACCAAAAGTATAACTTTAGCAGGGCTTCAGAAAAGTATGAAGTAACGGTCAATGGCCTGTAGCAAGTTTAATTTTAATTAGTTTAGTGAAACTATAGTAGAATAATAACACAGTTACTCTAAAAACAAGAAACTATGTTATGAACAATTTTAGGTGGCCTACATAGGCACTATTTGCTTGCAAATTGTGATGGGAATTGTTTGAAATAGTACTGAGACATGATATTTCAGTAAAATTTCAGATGATAACTTTCAACACAGGACACTAAAAAGTTACTAAATTAATGTACCGAATAAGAACTACAGGCATGATAAGTTTGGAATGAATCTGATCAATGTTTCACGTCTAACCTACTTTGAAAAAGAACGAAATTCATAAAATAAGTCGGTTATTAAATTAAAACTACTTATTTAATGTTTACTGTAACAGTACTAGTAGTACAAAAATTTGTTGAGATTCGTTTCTCTAGAATTAGAAATATATTTTTAATGTTTTTCACCATTGCAATACTTACACTCCAAATTTGGCAGAAATTAGTTTAACTGTTTAGTGGTTGAAAAGATACGACGCAAGAGTTTTATATTACAGGTAGCGCTATCTTCCGTAATTGTTGTCAAGTGATGCTGTAAAGTACAATGTTTACTTGTCGTAATAGGTTGCGTCAATCTTCCAAGTTTGGTTGAAATTGGTCAAATAGTTCTGTGGGGTTTAACTTAATATTATTATGCGCGGACCTGTGTGCTAGGCGCAGGGCGCATGTGTCCACCTTCTTGCGGAAAGGGGGNCAAGGCCAGAGCCACCATTATGTTGCCTGGCGGGTGGGATGGTTGACAGCTGCCTGCATTGCCTCCCTCCCCTTCCCAAAAACCTTCTGGTGGTGTCGGCGGCGGGGCGGACTGTTGAATGAACTTTCTGATAATCTCCTCTATCGGTGCAACCTGACATGTAAAGAAGATTCTGGACCAGCAAGGCTGCCACTATAAATACCCACGCAGTCAGAGAGTCGGCAGTCTTGTGATAGCCAACTGGCAAATTGCGGCGAATGTTTAAAGGAGATCAGGCTTTCGAAGAAGACACACGAGGGTGTCAGAGACTGCGGCGGACGTGTGTGTGTGTGTTTGGGTGTGTGTGTGTGTGTGTGGCGGCGGCGGCGGCGGCGGCGTTGGACGAGAGAACGACATTACTGCAGAGGGCGAGTTACCTGACGAGTAGAACGCGGCTGTGTACGGAAGCGCTCGGGGCACTCCATAACACTCCGCACGATAAAAACTGGTGGTATCTGAACTCAAAAAAAGGGCCAATGAAATGGCGAGTGCTTCATAATTTGTTTAATTATCGAATATATAATTTTAATAGAAATAGTAGATGTTAGAAAACCGTTTATAAAAACTGGTTTTATGTGATTACGTTAATTTCTGCGAGGTGATGGACGATTATGTAAATATTGGTTATGAATAGCAAATGACAGCCATTTATTTTCATGATACTATGACTAGCGTATGTTTTCCGATTGCTTATAAAAAAAAATTTGTTTAAAGTCGACAAAAGATAATATTTTGACATACAAAATCTACTTTGCTTACCAAAGATAGCAAAATAACTGAGGGTCTGAAATAACTGAAGCAGTTGATAAATTGCTGCATTTTCTGTTCCTTGATGTATTACTAAGGTTGCGCATTATCTCACGGAACTTTATAGCGACTGCTAATAAAAAAATCCTGTCTCAGTTTGAAAATAAACCACTTACACAAGTACTGAATTTATTTCAGAATGATTTCCATAATGAAAATTGGAGAGGCGTGCCAATTCCATATATTATTCAGTTGTTGATTTCGTTACTTATCCTGCATTTTCTAAGAAGTGGCTCACTTCTAGCATATAAAATGTTATTGGTATTGAAAGATTCACTAATTCTCTTCCAGGCATCATAGTAGAGAGATTATGGGGAGTTTGGCACATCGCGACCTCGGATCGGAGCGTCATATCTGCTCGTGCTCTGTCATTACTGTCGGCCGGCAACCATCTTGGATCCATGTGACATAGACCTTTGACTCCCAAAAATCCAAAAAATTCCAAAAAGTTATAAAAAATATATATAAAAAATATTAAGAAATTATGTAAAAATTATTTCAAAATATTTAAAAACATTTATTTAAAAAAATTAAATTTCCTAAGGTCCGCCACACTCGCTCCACCCATTCTCATTCCGCCATCTTAGTAGGTGCAGTCCACCATCTTGGTAGGCATCACATTTTAATCTGTATCTTGTACAGCGTGTGGGCAGTCGAGTCTCCTGTGCCTGCGCCTTTAAGGGAAAACAGGAGTATAATCCAGAGCAACAACAGTGTGCACAGCACCCAGCACTAGTTGTTATTACAGCCACAAAGCCACGTCAGGCAATATGTTGCCACTTAAGATGTTTGGGTAATCCATTCTGCGCACACCGGCCAATCCCATAAAATCTGAACCCAGAATATAATTAGCACCACTGTGCTTTAATTGGCTGCAGTAGAATGTAATTAAATAGAAGGAGATTACGCTCATTCCAATCGTGGTGGGTTGGAGTGGATGCCACCTCACCTATCTATAGCATCATACAGAGTTGAATCTGCACATGCCACCTTGATGGGGCCGAGGTATATCCTACCTCTACGAACGCGCTTCGTAAACGAGTCCTCTTACTAGGCGTACGAGACCAAAGTCCCTTCATTAGCGAGCATCAATCCATCGAAACTGGGTCCGACGATACGCCGCTTTTATTCCCCAAATGTTACTCAAGTGACAAGAGCCCATCACCAAACCTAGCACTGTGTGTCGTGGAGGTTCGGTGGGAGGGAATGCCCTCTTTCTCCCCGGCTACTGAGGCCGCAGGTGCCGCTGTTGCAGCCCTCCAGGCAAATGCCCGCCTCCAGGCATCCTCCCAGTGGAAGATTCAACCAATGCCACTCAGAGACCGACGCGCGATCGGCTCGGCCAATGGCCGGGGCTTCACACCAATCCCCTGGGTCACCACGACTATTCAGTGTAGACTGAGTTTTCACACAAAGCAGTCCAACTCCTCCAGAACGCCAGAGAGTCCCTTCTGCGGAGCTCCGCCACCCCTAGATTTACCCGAAGACTTCAGCTGGCGTTGTGCACTCGGCTCGCGGGTCATCACTGCAGGCGAAGAACATGTGCAGCCTCTGGAAAGCTGCACATAACCTCGCCGTAGCTCATCGCCAGTACACTCGCAGGGTCGCCACTAGCCCATTATCGTCCTCACTCCGGGAGCCACGGCGTTTCCACCGTGTTTCCAGCCCTGACCTTTCAAGGAGGTAGAGATGAACTTGAGCAGCGCTATGCTATATATTCACATATTTGCCCCATTTGAGGGACCGTG
Organism: Clitarchus hookeri; assembly: GCA_002778355.1. Taxonomy (NCBI): domain Eukaryota; kingdom Metazoa; phylum Arthropoda; class Insecta; order Phasmatodea; family Phasmatidae; genus Clitarchus; species Clitarchus hookeri. The sequence goes on from NQII01003976.1 coordinate 94,049, forward strand.
TCTCAGCCCACGCAGCAGCACAGGGGCAAATCCTTTCCTAAGGTCGAAAAGACCCCACCAGAGATTGTCAGCCAGGGCGAAGAGCCCTCCACCAGACCCCGTGGTGGGATCAGGCCGGAGGTCCAGTAAGAAGGTTACACCACTTCACGCCGATTTGCTCTTACACCCAATTAAAGGCCGGTGGCCACCACGTAGGTCTTCACAAGGGCGATGGCCGAACTAGGATAGTCATTCCCGTAGTCACGGATGCCCAACCAGGCACTCTGGGGCGCTGAACTATGCAATCCCTACACAACGGGATCTGCTACCGACTTTCACCACATGCATTTTCAGCCGCCATCCGTCATTTTGGTCGGAGCATTTCACAATCTTGGTAGGTGCAGTTTGCCATCTTGGTAGGCGTCACAGCCACTGTCCGCCATCATGGAAGGTGCAGCCGTCCGCCATTTTGGTAGGTGCAGTCCGCCATATTGGTAGGTGCAGCCGTCCACAATCTTGGTCGGTGCAGTTCGCCATCTTCATAGGCATCACAGCCACTGTCCGCCATCTTGGTAGGTGTCACAGCCACCATCCGCCATCTTGTTAGGCATCACAGCCACCGAACACCAATCCATTTTTTTCGTTTCTTATTTGTTTATACATTAATGGAGATTATATCTCACCTTTGTTCGACCGCCATACTGGATTTCATATGTTTTTATCGCCTATGGAGAGCTAGTGTGTTAATTTTCCCACCAGGAGAGTTGTCGATTTTTCCACCAGGTGGCAGACATATTTGTTTATGTTTATAAAGTATAGGTTGCGATGTCGGCGTCCTCCATATTGAATTTTATTTAAAACACCTCGGTGTGCTATTTTCTCGATTTAGTCACCAGGCGAGCTGCTGATTTAGCCACCAAACGGCAGCCATATTTGATTATGTTTTTTAAAGTATAGGTGGTGCTGTCGGTACTCTCCATGTTAGATTCTATTTTCAACAAATAGCTGGCATTGATTTCGTGATTTCACTGCCAGGCGAGCTGCCGGTACCCGCTCATTCTGACGATTTAGCCGCAAAGTGAGCTGTCGGTACTCATATTTATAGTCGTAGGAAAACCTATAATTTTTCGCTCCTATTTTTTAGAAAAAAAATATTTTTCCAATCAGCAGTATACTTACAAGCATAAATTATTAAATCGATATTGTTTTTGAATTAAGATATTTTATAAAGGCTGGCCAAAAACATTTTTCATTTTAATGCTAATTAAATTACCATTGTATTTGAGTATTTATTCTGTTACCCCTCACTCTACCACTTTAGTCCGACGAATTATTCACCATAGCTTAATCCCTTACCACTACCGCTCTTGTTTTCAGCATTGTCCGCCAGAGCATGCTAGAACGGGGAAAGTATTTCATGGGAACAATATCGAGCCTCGGCACAGTTTCTCGTCTGATGCCAGAGGTGACAGATTGCTCTCTCACCCCTCGTCTTTTAGCATTCTGACTGGTAAGTTCAGATATTTAATTCCATCAAGTCGCAGGATATTATCATGCGTGCACATAAAACGCATGTATATTTAAGCGAAATTGAAGATCTGATCAGATTTTGAGTATCGGTTCGGGCCAGCTCGTCTCTGGAGGAATATGTAACCTCATAAAATACGGTATTAGAACTTAGTATTTTTAAATTAATATATTTACCATCGATCTCATTTGCAATGACGTTACCTCAGTACCCGTGCCGCTACTGTAACAAATCGTTGGATTTCACCAAATGTGCTCGAAGACACGAAAAGTATGTATGTTCGAATAATGCAGATAGAGTGGCATATAAATGTGAGAATTGGGACATGGTATTTTCTAGGCGCGATAACTTGCAGATGCATGCAAAAAACCTGCGAAGCTGTAGGACTTTCACCTGCCAAAATCCGTCGTGTACAGTTTCCTTCACAGCAGCGTATGAGTGTAATTCCCTCAAAACCAATGGCTCAGGATGGGCATCCACTATCGTGCCAGGGACCACCACGTCCAATAATCGTGGCAGAGTTTGGGTTGATTAATTACAATGGCTTCGTGGAGGTCAAAACTGCATTCCAACACAGTCTAAATACCTATTCCTCCACAACGAGAGCGGGTATTCGAAGGATGTTAACAAATTTTTAGCTCGAATGGGGTAAAACATCGCTGTTAGCTCTACACATAAGTACGCCACCAATAAAATGTAATGCATTGCTCGAACGCAGCTTTGCAAAACCTACCCCATTCAACGAAAGGAAGGTATTCGAATCAAAAGGCAAGATATCGAAAATCAAAAGTTCATACTGTAAATATACGTCACGAGAAAGAAGCATACAAATAGCGTCTTTCAGAGTAATTATTAACGAAAAATCAATCACCGAGTGTCCCTAATCAATCACCGAGTGTCCCTTCCCCTCTAAATAACATAATTGCCCCCCCTCAGCAAAACATTTGTTTAAAATTCATGTTGGAAAAAAAATCATATGCCGTGTATGGATGCGTTATGCAGCTTTTTATAAAGTAATCGTTACTCGAAAAATCCAAAAACAGGGTTGAAACCACTTCTTTAC
>NQII01003976.1:96640-224370 GCA_002778355.1 Clitarchus hookeri
CCCCCTTTGCTCTATGCGATAGATATGCACAGGAAAGTAGCCCGTGCATTACCCATTCATCAAGACATACACGCTCATCATTAAAAACATTTCCTCCCAACGACGCGACGTTGCAAAGTTTATATTAGTGAAAATGCATTTTTGATGCAGAGACGACTGTGAAATGTTCTTCCTCGAAAGTTCTACTTTGCAAAGTTGTCGTGAAAGTGATGAATAAGATCCTTACTTACGTATGCTATAGAAATTCCGCGAAAGTTTAGAAAATCCAAATGGTTTTATTTTTTATCTTCTCTTTTTAACGGAGATAGCGTTCCTCAATACTCGCTCGCCCGTCTTGCTGTACGCTGGAATAAAGTGAGGCGTGAGCTATTTTCAACTTAAACATCGCACTGTTGCTGCCCAGCACTCAAACACGGTGTTATACGGAATATTGCTAGGAACGGCGTCAACAACGTGCTTCCGGGAAGCGGGAGGATGCGGGAGAATGTCTGCCGGTGATGCAACCGCACTAGCTACACGGTCAACACTGCGAGATACACACACGCCAACCAATTACAGGCGAAATGCCGCTCGAAGTTGAAACATGGGCGTAAGCTGCCATCACAGATTCTGCATTCTACATATCACCGCTTTAGTTCATTAACTGTACTAGAAATATACTACAAACAAATCGCTTCCATTACAGAATATTAATCAGCGATATTGTAATGCGTGATTTCTTCGTCCATGACCACACTCTTTTCTCCTGGATTTTGGGGAAATTTTAATGGTTTTGTAANTTGTAATGCGTGATTTCTTCGTCCATGACCACACTCTTTTCTCCTGGATTTTGGGGAAATTTTAATGGTTTTGTAATATTTTATAAATATATCATACGAAATCAAAAATGTAATACGTGTATCATATTTTCAGCGTAAATATACAACTTTTAACTTAAAATATTGATTCCTAAAAATTTTAAAAGGCATGTTAAAACAACGTTTTGTGCCATCTACAGTGTTAACTCACACAAGTGTGACGGTACAATTTCTATGTAATACGACACTTGACTTAACTGTGATAACGGATTTACTTTTAAATATTTTATCTTAAGTAAACGCTGACGCTACTTTCGTCGAACTGTCAAAATTTTGCCGAGTTACATGAGACAGAGAGTACGTGTATTTATTGCTAGTCCACTGCAAATTTTGATTTCTATTATTTATTTTTAAAAAACTTAAACAATAATTCTGTAGTCCACGCAAGCGGAGCTGCGAGCACAGCTATTATGAATTAAAAACAGAAAGCAAAATAGTTAATTTCAGCATTTACAAACATTTACCTGGCACTTTCAATTCAATGTTAAGAAATGGAACTACTTTATCCCCGTTGTTACCAACTTTACTGCTCGCATTTCGGTCAGTCTGCCCATTAAAAAATGTGTAGGTAGGAGCAGTGTCATTTTTCAAAGGTTCGTTTCAAAAGTACTTAGTTAATTGACAACAGTCAGTAGGTAGTTATTAGCAATGTAGAAACGTATTTTTGATAAAATATGGTATACAGGTTTTCTTTCCCAGATTAATTTTTTGTATGCTATATACAACCACTTGCAAGCAGAAAATCAAATTTTCCAACCTAAAATAATGCGGGAATAATCCTCGGTACTGTGAAATTTCTGATTCACAGTGGATGCAAATGAAGAGTCTTCAAAAAAGGACGAGACGAACGAAAAAATATTTGCATCTCTATCAATGCACGCGTTAATAAATATTAATTCGCCCCAGGAATATTACTCTGATTGCCACTCTAGGGACAATTCATGTGTAGTATGCTGCTTGTTTCAGTGTCAAAATGATAAGTACACTCCCGTATAAAAGATGTAACATGCAGCTATCGCCGAATTACATGCCTATAATCTAGTAACGTGCATAGAAACTACATGATATACCAAACTTACATAAATGAGAACTAAAATCACGTCAATTCTAGAGCGAGATTATTGGAGATATTAATTAGTAGCTTGTTATGGCTTGAATAAAATTACTAAAAGGGTTAATGTGTTTTCTGAAAGAGACATAACAAAATTCTCCTTGGCCACAAGCGGGGATAAAAAAAATCCCGTACACTTGAAGAAAACGACAAAAAGTATTTTGTCTCTGGCCCAATCGCATACGGGCAACGCGACGTGTTTAGAACGTGAATGGCTTATGTCATTTTAAAATTCATTATTACACTTATGAACCCGACTAAAAGATAAACCTACATACTGTTGAAGGCATAGTCTAGAATATTTTGACGCCGTATGAACTGTGTTTCATTACGATTTTAGTAATTGAAGTTAATTTGTTATATTTAATCTGTTGTTAGCACGATAGGGTTAGAATATTAAATTCGTATTTTGAACATGCTATGATTACTCCAATGATATAATGTTTTATAAATAAGTTATTAAAGTAATAACAAATAAAGTCCATTTATTTGCAAGTATATGCGCAAGCAGAAATGATGCCGTTGCGTGCGTTTTTCCTTAAATGTTTAAACATTCATTCCTATGGATATAAAAATTCACAAACAGGGCCCATGGTATTTTAAAGTCTGTTAGTTTCTTGGAAAGACAGCAAAGGAAAATAATAGAGTTCCCCAGGATACACCTGAGTATGAATGAAGTGTAGTGATAACGAATGAGATGTCATTCACAAAGCTGACAAGGAGAAGAGGAGCGAGTAGCTGCGGGTAAATTAGCATTTACGCTAGTGTATTTATGGAGGGTAAGTGTTCTTGGTTAATACGGCTCCTCCAGGTTTAGAACAAAAGTGCGTTCAAATACCGTAACCAATCATAAATGTCACTGTTAAGTTGTTGAGCGTAATTCCCTTATTTTCAGAATGTTCAGTCAACGGAGTGTAGACTGAATGAAAGTCTCGAGGGACAGACAGATGTAGCGAACAACCCGCCCCTAGCCCACTGTCGACACATGATGCACAGACACTACTGAGGGCGACAGCCGTCCTTTTGTATCGCACAAGGCGCCCACGGGAGGACGGGGGGAGGGAGGGAGCTTGGGCTTGACGTCTTGTCGACCGACAGCGAGGTAAACCGATTGTTTTTCTTCTGCCCATGTAACCAACGTTGACCTGCTCGAAAGCAACACAACTGTCAGTCACATTATCAACAGTGATGAACATGTTTGTTTATATCTTAAATGTTTAAGTGACAAGCACTACTACATTAACAAAATATACTTTTAGCATTTTGAATTTAATGAAACTGCACAGCAAATTGGTTAGACGTAAAAAAAAACATTTCAGAGCACTTGTTTACCAAACAGTATTCTTACATCAAATCCAATCCACGCTACTCTACTAGTCCTGTTGGCAGAAAAGAAGTTAAATGTTGGGACATGGAGACTGGTAGTGCGTAGCCAACGAGATCGGTCTACCTCATCTTTAGTTAATGGGTAATCAGAGAAGGAGCAAGTTGCTCAGGCAAGCAGGAACGCGGAATGAATCGGACATAACGTGTACGAAATAACCATTCCAGCATTATCTTGCAGTGATTTTGGAAAATTATAGAAATCTGAAGCCAGGATAGCCGGGCTGAGAATCGAACCAGGTCCCTCCCGATTTCGAGAACAGTGTCTCACCTCGTGCGGTTTTTCCCCAATAAGAAAGTGGTACCTGTTCACAGGTGTTATCGCTTGTGATAGACGAAGTTTGTTATGGGAAGCTATAAAGTAACAAGCTTTTCGTAACTTGTTAATTATCACCGAGACCGTGTTTGATTATTCAATAAAAACTGCCATTATTTTGAAATGTTATTTATAAGCGTGCCACCAACTCCTTCCCTGCACATATAAGGTAAGTCGGAGCGGAACGGGATAATGGGGCAGGACGGAATACCCTTATTTTTTGTCCTGCGGAGTGCTGTAACCTAGCGGAGTGACATGGAACTACTAAGAGAAAGCAGTGCGCAGTTAAGGTTACTTCTACTCAGGTTGGGAATATCAATATTAAAAGTTTGGCCACAAAATTTTTTTGCCACTAAGTAACCGCTAGTGTCGTCGCATGTGTACCGGATTATGTTCTATTTTCTGCGATAAAAAACTAAATAATTTCAATAAACATACATAAAATATTATGTAACTACGTTACTAAGTAATATCTTTCTCTTTTATTATTCACATACCTTAAAATTTTAATTCAAAATGACCTCTTTGGAACACCAGCGTTTACCTAGAAGCGGAAATTTTCCCTATACTAAACTCTCCCATTAGAAAACTCATTTTTTTCCTAACCTGAGTAGAAGAAACCTTAGCGCAGCTGTGACAGCCATTTCGGTGCCGTTTCCAACTTGTTTGTTTAATGAAACCGTGTTTTCGAAGTTTGTAACCACGTTGTTATAACTTTGAATGATTCTATACCAAAAGCAAGACAACATTTTGTAACTACAATACATTTGAACGTTATAGACGCGTAAAGCACGTGTTTCAAGTATACATTTATTACAGTTGTTTTGTTAACCTGGTCATGTGTAGAAAATTTCAAAAATCTCTAACCTAAACACTGCACTTGGGGGATAACAGGACGGGGCAGAACGGGACATTAATCTCGTTCTGCCCCAACAAAATATTAAGCTAATATTTTTTTTCCTATTACAGATGGTACGAAGTTAAGAGCGAAAAACAGATGGACAAAAATGGGATAAACAATCAATGTAATCTGCAGTGCAAGTGGTTATTTCCAGGGAAATGTGATTTTTGAAGGCGTCACAACAATTAAATATACCGAAAACCTCAGTGGCAAGTTACGTTAAAATGAAAAACAATTATAGCTATGAAAAAAATTAATTAGAGGGATAATATCATAATGTGTTCACACCAGAACAAGAAAATGAATTGGTTGAATACTTGAAATCTATGGAAAGTAGGCTTTTATGTTCTCACTATGAAAGACCTACGATCGTTTGCGTTTCAGTTAGCCGAGCTATGGCCTAAGTTATAGATTCAATAGCACTACAGGTATAGCAGGCCAGGATTGGGCGAAATACTTCCTTTCTGACATCCTACATCAAGCATTCGAAAACCGGAAGCTACATCGGGTGCAAGAGCCATGCGGTTCAACAAAGTAGCAGTGTCACAGTTCTTTACTTTGCCTACACAAAACATTGACAAATACCAATTAACGTGTGACAGTATCTTTAACTGCGACGAAACTGGCATCTCGGTAAACCCCGAAAACAAGTCTAAAATAATATCCCTTAAGGGAAAGCGACAAGAAGGGGCTCCAACTTCATCAGAGCGTGGTGAAACAGTAGCTGCGACTTTGTGTATGTCTGCTGCAGGATCATATATACCCCCCGTGGTAATATTCCCTAGGAAAAAGAAGCAACAGGGCTTCGAGCTCAGATTACGACCAGGAGCATGATCCAAAGTTCATGAAACCGGCTGAATGACAGCATAATTGTTTCTATTGTGGTTTGGAAGATTTGTAGTCTTTTCTCGAGCATCAAAACAGTCTCGTGTCGTCCTCATCCTCGATGGACATTCTACCAACACCAAAAATCTAAAACTAATAGACAAGGCCAAGGATAATGGAGTAATTTTGCTTTGTTTCCCGCCTCACTCCTCCCACAGACTCTAGCCTCTGGATGTCACATTAATAAAATCGGCAGGTCTTCATAATGGGGAAGGAATGAGAAAACGGCTTCGCTGCACTCCAGAAAAAGTTGTTACCTTCTGGCAGGGGTCGTCAATGTTTGGTGCAGCTTTTGTACTATCTGTCACCATGAAAACCGTTATTAACTGTTAAAAAAAACAGGTATTTGGGCTCCTGATCCCAACGTATTTTCGGAGGAAGATTACCTTCCTACGCCACTGAAATCAATTTGAACGAAAGTGGATGCCCTACAAACAGTACTGGGTTGCGTATGACTGAAACTGCAAAACCCAATCACAATGAAAATGGCCAGCCTACTGAAGAAGCCAAACTAAATGATGACCTGGCACAACCTGGGTGCTCCTGGATGCCAGATAGTCCTATGATTGACAAAACTATACCTACGTCAAACGCTGTATTGACCGAATCGCCCTACAAAAGGGGACTGGAAAATGCCCTGAACGAAAAGTAGGAGAAACAGAAGGCAAGAGAAGAAGGAAAAACCAAAGAAGAAAAACAAAAGGCTAAAGACGAAGACGCAAAAAAAAAAAATGTTTGACACAAACCAGGATAAAAATAGTTAGGAAAACCGTGGTGGAAGTAAGGTGTTGAAGAAATTCTTCCAGGAAGTCTGTAAAATTAAAACCAAACCATTCCTAGACTCTAGTGTAATAGAAAGGCGATGCGGACTGTCTATACTATGGTGAATGTTACTCCACCTCTAATGAAGGTTGGGTGTCCTGTCATCTCTGTAAAAAAAGTGGGCCCATAACTCGTGTGCTGGAATGGACAGTGAAGATGATGAAGCACTAAGTTGTGAATTTTGTAAATAGGTAATTATTCCCTAGTGACTTTCTGGAACTTTCAGTGCAAAGCATGTGTTAAACTTATCTTCTTTCTTTTCTATCCCGTAGAACGGGACAAATGACATGTTTTGAACAGTACCAGAAATTAGATTTTTTTGTAATTGTTGTATTTTCTTGTATTGCATGTTGTTCCTCATATTATAGACATTGCATTGCTACAGAGGTCGAGTCTTCATTGTTCTCAATTAATATGGCGTATGCTTAATTTAAATCTTCGTATCCTGTTTCTCCCCAACTTCCTCCACTACGATAATGTACCAGTTAATAAACATTTATTCGTATTTACGTATTCCACGTTAAGTTAACAATGTAATAAATAACATTATAAAAACAGTGAAAGCTTTGTAAAACCATTTATTTTATAGTATCCAAAATCACATGCTTAATTCATGATTCAGGGGGTTTCCTTAACTTTTAGCAGAATTTTGGATTCAAACGGTGTTTACAAGCCTGGGATGATTAAAAGGTCATTGCGCAGATTGTCACAAAGGTAACTGGTAGGTAAAGGAAGTAGGTCATGGGAAACCAGGGAAGAAAAGCGCTCGAAAACGACAGGTTTACCAACAATCTTGGAGGTGAAACACGATATCAGCACCTTCTAGGTAAACGCTTTACCTCTTCCCAATTACATTGCGGAAACCGTATAGCTTTCCTTCTCGCTTTCCCTGAACGTCCTCGTTAATCGAAACCCGTTTATATTTTCCTTCAATTTCCAAGGTTTTGTATACATTTTGGAAAACCTGCCTGCCTCTACTGTATTTTCTGGAAACATGTATTTAAAAAAAAATTGATTTAATATTATGTTTTGCACTTGTGTAAAAATAGTGTTGTTGATCAAACACTGTAATAAGAGTTTATACGTTATTTATATGTAAAATAACAGAATTTTTGGTAGAAAACTGTTAAATGTAAGGACAACGTAAGTGGCATACTTTTCTATTAATTTATCTATGAACTGGATAAACAATTTCATTTGAATTTGTGTGTTATGACACAGTTTTTCATCATTTGATTTTTTTTTGTTAGTGAAATATCGGTCTGCAACTATTGCAATTTACATTTTTTAAATTCTTCGTATAGAATTAATATTGGAAGCAACATAATGAACACAACAAACAACTTACACCTGATCACTTACAGTAATAGTTCTAAGTAGGTGATGCCCTGCTTCAAAAGATTATATATAATGTTCTTTGTTTGTAACATTCAACGAACGATAGTTATGTTTGTTGTTTCATATCGTTGCTTCGTTACATTACATGCAACGCTTCATTTGGTTAAACAAGGGTTTATGATAATGTTATAGAAGTCTTATTAGCATTCTGGAGGCCGCGTGCTTAATTCTTTAGTGTCACGGAAGAGAGGGTTAAGTCAAAAACGTTACATTTTTTTGGAGATGCCAAAGAAAGTCAAAGCGTACTTAAATTGTTATTCCAATAAGTAACACCGCCTTCTATAATTTGGTTTACTGTCAAATCTCAGTTTTCCATAGTAGCAAGTAACAATATCTACCTATTCTTGTACACAGTTCAGACTGACAATTTTTCGCCTTAATCCTCTCTTCCGTAACACCACAGAATTCCAGCTGGGTGCTTTTCCCAAAATCGTTTTACATGCCTATTCCAGGCAAATGCCGATGTAATTCATTAAAAACTAACCTTCTCAGTTCATCATCCATTATGCGGGCGTGAATCAAATAATAACAGAAATGTTGAGATTACGTGATAACAACAACAGGGTGTAGCAAGTGATACAGAACCAGCTTCAGCAGCAACCTCAACGCTCCTTTCAGATAGTGGTGGAGAAGCTGGTGAACGATACGAGTGCATCGCCATGCTGAAGGCCGTGTAGAATAATGAAACGTGTTTCAGTTGAAATAAAGGTGCAATATCAAAATTCAATTGACTTTTTATCAGCCATTGAATTGTAACTTCTTCGGTGCAAGAATGTACGTGGTTAATATTTAATCGTTTCATATTAAAAGACTGTGGGACATGTTTTGTTCCAGTTGCAGCATTCTTATGCGTCAAAATTAAGCATATAGTAAATTCACGCGTACTTCAAACTTTTCTGAAGCCCTGCTAAAGTTATACTTCCAGAATATAATGCACCTCATTCGTGCGCACTCAGAGTAATGATGTTTTGCATTAGAACTGTTTCTTAATATGCATTACCAACACAACTATTTTCTTCCTGTTTTTGTTCACATCAGCTATAAACGAAAAATTATAATTTATAAATTATATATAAGTAAAAGTTCAATTTAACCAAAAATACGGTATTTTTATGCTAACTCAAGTAAAAATCGTTTGTGATACATAACATATTTTAGAAACAACTAAGAATGTCATACATGGAGGGATTCTTCAATGGTTTTATTCAAAAAGTGTGAAGAAACCACGAATAGACCATAGTGCATGCTGTTACACTTCGTAAGATGCGACAAGCAACAAAATGCGTAGTTTAGCTCAACAACACATGCGAAAACATTAATAACAAATGTTTGTCCATCCTGCACTCAAAAGTCAGTGTGGCAACAAGAGACCACACGATGTCACACAACCAACTTAGCGTGATGTGGCCACCATGAAGTTGCTCTGTGGCTCCTGGAGGTACCGAACGCCCAGCAATACGACGCCCGATTGCGTTCCAAGAATTCTCGATAAGGTTGATATCGGGAGACCTGAGCGACCAATCTCAATGAACCATATTTTTTCAGGTTGTCATACACCAAACAATGGCTTGTCCAGAACTTGTTTTCGTGGGAGTTATGTGATTTTTAGTATATGAATCTTGACATTAGCGTGCATTAGCAGACATATGATTAATAAATAATCATTTTAGTAATACTTTTAATTTAAAAAATGTTAATGTTCATTATTTAATGTTCTCCCCATACTTAAAACTCTCGGAAACACAGCGAATGTTGAACCTGGTCTCGCCACATTGTTCCCGGGTTTTCCTTCGGTGTCCTCTACACCACTTTAATGTGGCAATTTTGTAGGCAGCGATCAGTGATATGTATCTCATGTATTTCCAGGTATACGGTCCCACTTTGTGCATATTTAGGCATAACTGGACTTTCCCGTTCCTATGGTTTGTCTCAAGTACCTAATATGGTTGCCTGCTGTGTTCCCCGTCTTCTATGTCTGTCAGTTAGTGCCTCATTACTGTCTTATCGTGCGTTGTACTCCTTGTACGTCCACTTCTGACATTTTCGTATCATCGGTTCCTCCGCCAAACCCTGTAAATTGAAGTGCGTGAGACGTGAAGAGCATGGAACGCCGTAATATCATATTGCTGTGTCCAATCGCCCGATGGTTCTTCCTCACATTACATCGGTGATATGGGTTCTGTGGGGCTTGAAGTAGCACCATCCATTCAGCAAAATGTATACTCGCAACAGGTAATGCAGCACTGTTTCCCTGCATATACGTTCTCTCATACTTCTGTGGTCAAGTACGGTTTGTCGACAACGCGTTAATAAATTTGGTGTTTTGTTCGATCGAAATAAGTTAGAATTTTTCATTTTAGGCAAACGCAACCCCAATCCCAACACAAGCGTCATCACCAATTGCATTTTAAGAACACGCACACTGCCCGTTTCGTGAGTTCCACCTAATGCAAATATATCTTTTATCCGCATCTCATCGTGCTTGCAGCGCAGTATTGCAACTCGTGTAGACGCCACTAGTCCATACAGCTTAGGAACGTTAAATAGTGCTATGCCAGTACGCATGACAGTTTGCCGTTGCCTTGCAACCAATTATTTTCCTCCATTTTCGCGCAGGAGAATATTTACAATATGCAATAATGAGTAACGCATACTTCTGCCAGAACAAGTAATTTTTTCTTTAGAGTAATTGGATCGTAATGAAATGTACAAATTTACATTCCAGTAAATATCTCGACAAAATTGCATTATTGTACGAAACTATTTTTCGCCATATGTTTGGTAGACATTGCCTCTTTTTTTAATGCATGCGCCCCCGGAGTACGGGACATTAATTTAACCGGAGTGCCTGAACCGAGGGTTTCTACTTCCGTGCGTGAGTTGGAATGCCTTAAAGGCTGCCTGGTGTGTGTGGCTTCGGCGACGTGGCGTTCCTTGGACCGGCATTCATCAAGTACTGACCACGCCACTGTTGAACCACGGTGATCATAAACCACCAAGTTATCAGTACAGTATGGCCGTTGGCACATTGCCTCTATTTTTCCTTAACATTAGCTTCTAAAAAACTGTAGAGATAACTTGTTTAGTGTTAACTGATGTCCGACGCACTCTTTAACGTTCCCTCATTATGCCGACGGCTGTTAGATAATTGGCTATATGAACTTTTAAATAAAATTGCCACTCGCATCCTGTTCCTAGCCAGTGAGCGAGGTGGCGCAATGTACCACTGCGCCACCTGGCACGCATTTGGACTAGCATTCGGGAGGTCCTTGCTTCGAATCCCGATCTGACCATTCTGATTTTTCTTTTCCAAGGTTTCCCGAAATCATTCCAGGTGAATGGTTGTTGGTTCCTTCATACACGTAATGGCCGATATTTTCTCCGTTCCTGCTTCATTGCCCCGTCTCTTACTGACCTCGTTGTTGACGCGTTAAGCCCTACCAACCTACCATTCTCTATACAGACTCCGAACCCGTAGCCCACGACTTCTGAAGTGAGCTGGCTAGGGCAGGATGGCATGGTCTGAGATGTGGAACTAAGTGCTTGTGTCTTGAATTACTTTCCTCGTCGTCAGACCGCTACTAGCTTGCTGAGAGCTTGCTGCAGCAACTTGCCTCGACGCTGCTGCCTCACCCTCGCCTCCTGCTCCGACCCGGCTGCGCTGAAAGCTTTCCAGCCAGTCCGCACTCCCGGAGTCAAGTGGCCCGCTAGGTACGGCGCTGTTGCTCCAACTCGAGAGGCCGGCGTCTCCCTCGAGACGCTAATACTCACGCACGGCACAAACTAAATCTCCAGCGCATTTACTGAGGGCCACCACGGCAGATGCCAGCTTGCAACTTGCTGCCTCGCAGTCGATGACAGCTCGCGCACCTACAGGCTTTTCACAAATAACACAGACAAAATCCTGCAAGTTATTCCTCACAAAAATCTGATTATGTCGGTGGGGCCGCGCTCGTGTATTGGTTAGACAGCTCATCTCTCACCTAGGTGGACCGACTATCGATTTCCGACAGAGTCGCAGCCTTCTCGCATGTGGGAATCGTGCCGGACGATGCTGCTGGCTGGGGGTTTTTTCAGGGATCTACCGTCTCCCCACCCGTGCATTCTGGCGCTGCTCCATCTTCACCCAGTTTCACCCTCACCAGCTCTCAAGACCTCGATGTTAAGAGCCACCCAAATCTTTCTACTCCACTGGTTATGTCGATAACTCAGGCGTAAGCTGTACTTGAAACCATCAGTGGTAGCGTTCTTTGAGATATCGGGATGAAAAGAAAGTAACGAAATTTGAAACTTGGATTTTTAGTTTAAATCTTAGCTCGAGACCTGATATTTCGTTTGGCACCAAAATCAGGGCGCTAGTACATCGGAGTCGCGAGATATACTGCCCGGAAATTTTCGCCCACACACGAAATCACCACCAGTCGCCGCGGGTGCCCACCCGGGCCTTAGACGTGTGTGTCGCCAACTCGAGGTCATGCTCGCGTCGTGGTCGTACACCCGATCTAACGAGAGCACATTTATTTCAATAGTGTTATTAGTCACAAAGTTACAGTCTCGGAAACTATCACCCTGCAAACGTTAAATCGCCGTATCATTGACGAGACGTTAAGAGGCTCGCCTTCTTGCATCGCGTTTTTTCTTTTCTTTTTCTGGCCGAGAAGTGCAAGAGCTATAAGGGTTACACTGTCACGCGTTACAAGAGCGCCATCGCCTCTACGCACAGGGCTCTGAACTGGCATGCAGTGTTATCGTAGTACTGTGTGTATCTATGGAACTATCAGCGGTGACCTTATCATTTTACTGATGAAAAGTCTGTAGCAAAGTTCAACACAGGCTCCTATCATAGTTTGGCTTGTGTCCAGCTAGTATATTTTAGAAAAAGACTGTCTGAAAAGCGGTTTTTTTTTCTGTATTGGAGGGCTCCGAAATAATATTTACAGCATGCTAGGTAACTTTAAAGTACAATTCCGTCCTCGTCTGGGGTATGGTGTCTTTTCGTAGGTAAACATACTGGGGGCACGTTTAATAGTTTCGTCAAAAAACAGGATTTCAAACACTCTGCAACGCAGTTCAAGCGCCAGGTAGACGGAACTCTTAAGCGCTACCTACCTGCCTTTTAGCCGAAGGTCAGAGACTTCAATTGGAAGTAAATTCACAACTCTTTATATGTTCCTTAATAATGCAACATGATCTGTAACATAAGCGAAGTGAGTTCATACCGTCACTAAATTGCAATCATGGCAGTTGTGTGTTGATTTTAATCTCGGTTTTTACATGCACTACAGAATAATTTATTTATATTTCAAGTTTCATATCATTAAATTTTACTTTCTTAGATACTACAGCATGTTCGCAGAGCTATTACAGCTCCAAGAAGCGTCACGAACGTTGCAATAGAATCTCAAACAAACGCAAAATAAGCGCCGAGTTATCAAGTAAGAGTGCAAGGAAGTAATTTAAGTATAGTACACGATAACACAGCTATAAATAAATTCAGGGACTGGACGTTGGGAACTCGATAAATTATCTCTGCGCATATACGCTTTTCACGGCAAAGTGAGCACTTTTGAAAGCCCTCTCATTTGTAATAAATGTAAATAAATATGTTTTATTTTAGCCTTAGACGTTAACTTCCGCGTGCGGTGGAATATACACACTGTGTTTATTACTTACATGGCAATATTTATTTTAAAAGTGGTTAAAATATGAAAAATGGCTGAAAGTAAAAAGTAAAAAGGCCTCAAAAGTGCTTACTGTACCGTGAACAGTATAGTAATCGGCCAGTTAACATAATAGATAACTTTAATGAAATGGTATAAGTGTATTTATGAAGCAGATGATCGAGGAAGTCACTGGAGATGGTGTATGGTCATGGAGTGGTATACTAGACCTTGTTTCTAATGGTCGTAGGTTTGATCCAAGCTAAGTATACTTCGTCTGGATTTTCACAGTTAGTTTTTCAACCCCATTCCATTAAAATACCACAGCTATTACTCAATACGAACCATAATATTTCGTCACTCACTGACTCCGGTTCTTGAATGGCCTCGCCAAAGAAAACGAATAAAGTTTACTATAGCTTATTTGCTGTCATTTGGGTTCTTTGGAAGTTATACAGTCAGGTTCTCCTTTTATATCAATGTTATATCCTTCCGCTCTACGTAAAAGTAACATTGCTTTAGAGCCGGCGACTTTATTCATGCGTAGATCACATATAATTGTGTAATTGTTATAAGTTAATATGTTACCAATGTGTTGCTGTTATGTATATAAAATATACAAAAATTCAATAAGTTTAGTTCTACGCCTACAGATATAACATTACAACGCTTAAAAAAATTATGTTAATACATGGAACTGCGTTTCCTGGTTGATCACAAACTTATTGGGAATATGAGGGGCAGTATGTCCTTTTAAGTATATTCCGTTCCGGTAGGGATATTTTTTGCAGGTGATTTCAAAATTGCTTTGTTAAACGTGAACCAACTATAATAAACGATGATGCTGCCAGGGGTAGGATAAGTCACGGTGGGAAAATATTCAATCAATCACTGAGTTGTTCGCTCCAAAAAAAAATTGTTCACTCTTTTTTGCAGTATACGTCTGTAGATTGTATTTTCACTTCACTTTTTTTATTTTAAATGTGTGGTTCCGAGCGCGTTTGATTATACGTTAGTATGCTTTTCTCAGAGAGGTCGTGGGTTCGATTCTTACCATCTGCACTCAGGGTGGATTTTCTCGAGTTATTTGCCATTCTCATTCCAGACGAATATTTTTTCAGTTCCTTTGCATGATATGTCGGTTTCCTGGCCTGTTAAATATCCGTGTTAACCATGTTCCGTTAAATTAAATCATGAATGCCATTACTATTTGGACATACTCATATTTAAAAAGAGGGATCGTTTCTAGCTCCACAACCGAATTATCACACCTAGTTTCTAAACTAAGCAATTTAATTTGCTAACTTAATTTCGGATATCTATTGCTATCATAATAAAATAACTGTTTTTTTTAGTGGGGAGTATATTTTCTCGATTAATCATGATCTTTTTCACAATATGAAATTAAAATTTTGTTTTATTTATTTAAGAAAGGATTACTGACTTTGATGTGATTATTAATTGACATTATGAGTTTGCGTTTTTTTTAAGAGTAGGAAATTTTCTAAACAATTACATTGCAAAACAACATAAGAGGAATTGTCTGCCAACTGTGTTTCCGAACATTCTTCCTTGAATTAAACCGCAGTAACAACATGGCGGATGGCCGTGGCCTATTAGCACGCCACTTTGCTTACATGAAAGAGACTCGCGTGGCTGTTAGCTTCTCACACAGAAAAAACTACGAGATATTATTGATTACACTACTAGCAACATTGGAAGCAAGGTAGGAGTACGCGTACACCTCCCTCTCTGGTGGGCCCTCTGCCATCGTGCGGTTAACACGCTGGACTCACACCACGATGGTCAGCGCTCAACACCTGGTGGATCCCAGTTGCAGTTTCGCATATTGGGAACGTGGCAGACGTTTACAACGGTGGCCCGATTTCTTGGACAACTCCCATTACACTCTCCGTTCCGTCGCTGTTTCATTATAGAGTTTCATTCCATGTCACGATTTAGAGGTAACGATCACCTAAGTTTCTTACCTTACAAGGGTTATAGTCCGCTCTAGATTGCATATTGCATATACCATTTAACCTCCCTGGTAGTATAAATATGTTGTGTAACTCATGTAAGTTACAGCGAATTTTAAGATTATTTAATCTATCTAAGATTATAGTTAAGCACAAAATAATTTCACATAAAGTGAAATAACTTGGTTTCTCCAACATCGTCTTTATAAAAGAAACAATATATTTTTCAATGCAGACAGTGTGTCAATAGTAGTTTGTTCCACATTTAATGTCTAATTAATTTGTAGGTTGGATAAAATTGAAAATAATAACGTATGTGTGTATAGAGTATATAATTTTAACGAATTATCTCTGTTATGAGGTCGCACAGCTGTAGGTGCGTAGATGCAGTATTGCCATGTGTTCTCAACCGCTAGAAAACTTGATTTTTGTGATTTATATGAGATAACTTGTGGATAGTGTCTTATGTTCTTTATATTGTGATATTGTGCATTCCTTTGTGGTGTTCAGTTATTAATCATAAACTCGAGTGACATATCCTCTGCAGTAAGAAGAAAGCAATTCCTATAGTAGCCTATTTAAAGTAATTACAAAAGCTGTTTGCACCTGTCAAGTTGAAATTTTTACGCCTTCGCTTTTGATACTGGACACGGTAGATCGCCTCCGACGGTGACTTCTGCCATTTATTATAAATATAACTATAGAATGAAGAGAGGTGCTGTAAATTGTGCTATTTTTTTTTAGGCACTCACTCGGTGTTTGCCATTTTGTCACTTTGTTTATTCTTTATTGAGAATATTCGTTTACTTTTTGTCACAAAATATTCACGTCGTTATGGACGCTATTTTCCTGACTGGGTAGAGGATAGCACTGTAACCATTTCCGTCTGCTCGTTACGCCGTTGTGCGGCATACAATTAACTCGCAAGCTGTCAATCGTTCTCTTTTTTGAGTGTGTCAAATAAATGCTAATCTAGGGTCTGTCAGAGGAAGACGATACCATGTTTGACTCTCTTAGAGAAGTAGCGAATGTTTATGATAGTTATCTGTCTAGACAGAACCTCTAAATGCTGGAAAATTTTTTAATGTTTGGTCCCTTTTGTAGTATTCTTTATATTCATTGTCTCTTCGAAACCTTAAAAAATATAACATTATACTGGCCATTAGAATTGCAACACCAAGAAGGACGTGCCTAAAGGACGGACCCCACATTTAAGAAATACGTAGCACAGCGTAGTACAATTGCGACATTGATAATAGTCATGAGGATATGTGCATGTAAAGCTCAGAATTGTGCGTTTTGGGAAGAAAGCGGGGAACTTGGCATATTTTTTCCCTAGTAAGCACAATTTTTCAAAATAGCGGATTCGTTTTCGTTTTTAAAATTTTTTACTAAATTTTGTTGGATAACGGCTATAAACAACAAAATACTGTAAGCCAATGCTGCAATGCACATAAAAAGTCTGAAATCATGTTGAACACATCAGACAATTTTCCTATCAATTTAATTAACAACTTAATAATTGACAGTTAATATAAAAATTTAACTTTGAAATGTATTTTACTTACTATTGGTATGTCTTATCCATGATTATTTATTTTTATAGTATCTCTTCTATTCCTTACTTTCGTTTGTGATAAATGTTCTTTATATTGAAAGTTCTAGGAGTACAGATATGTTCAATGATATTCAAAAGTATTCAACTGTATTCATAACAAGGATTTTACATGATTGCCCTTCCTAATGTTGCTTGTCACGATCGTTGGTCATATTTAAAGTGAGTTGTTGACATGTTTTACTTGCTCCCAACTTAATTCCTGAATCCTATTAATACTCCAAAATTATCATGGTTAACGATTTGATTGCTTACTTTTCATTCATTATAGATTCATGGAACGTAATCTGTAACAATGAAGAATTTCAAATTGCGTGAAGATGATGGCTTACAAACGGGTAGCTTGGCAAAGGTAGCTCCTGCTATAGACTAGAACCATGTTTTATCTGAAAGATCCTGTCCAATGAAAATTTGCTTTTCCCGGTTAACTATGTCATTAGGTTCCAGGAAAAGGATATAGAATTATCTTACTGGAAATTTGCAAGCCTTCCACTTTATAGGTTTCTTGTCAGACGCTTGTTAATAAGAGTGCAACGTTTAACGAGAAGTGAAGGATCCGTTTTAACAAAACCGAGTATAAAGTGCTGAAAATAGAAAGCACGATTTTTACGGGCAGATATGATCTGCATATGTAGAAACTGATGGTAAACATAAAGTTACCTATCCTTTCCCACGTAAGACTCGTGGGAAGCCTACAGGTGAATCTCCTGAAGCCCGTATACATTTATTTTGCGATTGTCCAAAATCAGAAGTACCGCTGGTTAATTTGGCCAGTACTTTTTTGTTTGATTCAAAAATACATTTATGGGCTTAAAACTCGAACGATAAGCTGATCGCCCAATTGGAGACACTGACCGGTGATATGATGATAGATATAATCGGTTGTCACGTCGAATTCGCTACTAAACAGTACAACTGCGAGAACGACAAAGTAAAATTTTCAGCCTCTGAGGCAAATGTAAAGTACAATAACGGTTTCGGCACAGTCTTTGCAGAACTTTTACATACGATTCAGCATTGACGATGAAGGCACTGCTCATGTTTTTCAGATGAGTAATCTGAAATATATTCTATCGACTCGTATCGAACAGTTAGGTGGCACTCAACGAGGCTTATGGGTGACATTTTGGGACACTTTTCTGAGCTACGAGCACAGAAAGATGGTCGTGAATTTTTTTATTACAAACAAAAATTCTGGTGCGTTCTTCCGAAAAGTCTGTCATTATGATACCCAGTAGGATGATGTACTCGTAGTTCCAGCTCACGCAACTACTATCGTGAGAAAATAAATTCTTAACAGACCATGTCCTCCCCTTAGTAGGTCATTTAATTCAAATTGCTAGTAAGAATCGGTGCCTCACACTCTAATCACGCTGGTTGCTATGATTATATTTGGCCCGACCATACAGTCCCAGCATGATTACTAGTCAGAATCTGCTTTGTAGATCTCTCTAATTATGACATTTAATAGTCTTGAAATAATTGGGTTGGTATTAGTTGGATACTGAAGAACTGTGCGTCAAGAGAGACCACTCCCCCGGTTTCTTGGAAGTTTCATCTACTCACGCACTTGGTCGAAAATCTCGTAGCATCTTTGTATTTCGTGAGGTTATCTGTGTCGTATGATCGGGTTCTCAGTTTCTCTGCTGATCTTGGCAACACATACATTTAGCATTACGAAGAAGTGGGTGCAGTGATACCGTCAATGATAAGGCATGGCATATTTACAGTGAGAGCGGAGGGCAGTAAAGGCCACAGTACTTCTTCGACAAGTGTTCATAGCACATTCCGTGAAACAGGAATATCACGTTTCAGCAACCTTATTTTGAAATCCATAGAATGTCCAAGTGAGGCTTATTACTGTAAGAGGCGTAAATAAATTATCTTCCTTGTCCATGAGTTACACCAGTGTTCCTCGTGCAGTGATGTGTCCTCGTTATGTGTCCATTGCTGCTTGTGCTAACTTTCAGGAATTCAATAATGAACTCGTTGATTTGATAGAAAGATAATGACAAGAACAAACGTGCAAATTACTTACGGACAGTAAACCTCAAAGGGGAAAGTCACTGTTGTCTTGGGCTGCATTCAAATTCTTATCCCTCTAAACTTCTTGCACCTGCGAATAACTGTTACCTTTATTATGTATAAGGAATCTTTCCAGACAATGAGCTCTTTCGATAAAATGTTATGTTTCCAACTTCCACCATCTATTAGCACTTTAATTATTTATTCCTGTTCACGCTGTGTACTTCAGAATATAAGAAGTTGCGTCTCGTTCTTCCGATAAACGCGCCTCAACCTTTGACGGTATACGCTATTCACGGTAAAGTGAGCACTTTTGAAAGCCCTCTCCTTTAGAATAAGTCAATAAAAGTATTATATTTTACCTTTAGAAGTTAATTTCCGCGTTTGGTGATATATGCACACTGTGTTTATTACTTACGTGGGAATATTTGTTTAAAAAGGTGGTTAAAGAATAAATAATGGCTGAAAGCAAAAAGTAACAAGGGCTTCAAAAGTGCTCACTTTACCGTGAACAGCCTAAATCTTTTAACAGTACTTCCTATCTCCTCTAGCAATGAGTAGTGTAGACTAGTAATGCAGAGATAATTAAGTATTTTTTACTCTTATAACATAAAAAATAATAATTTAAGTAAAAATAAGTTAATAAAAATTTTTTATTGTTTACTTAAAAATATGTAATGATGCCACACAGAAGTATTTTTTTATCTCGCCCCAGTTAATACTGCTCGAGTAAACAGAAGACTAAACGTGGCAACTGTGTTTTATGTTCGACTTATATTATTATGGTGTTGCTCTACGAACGCTAATGTTCTTGTTCAAATCTGTTTTTGGGAATATCTTCTTAAAGTAATTCAATATCATTATTTATTGAACTAAAACATTTCATAAGACTTATGCATACGTTTAGGCGTTTCCCTTAACTGTGTGCGCATATTTCCGTATTAAATGCACTGTTTTGATTCACGGCGGCAAGATATTTTGTAAGAGTGAGGTAAGCAGGACGGCTGTGTATAACCAAGTTTTAAAGGAATTCAGATTTTATGAGCATCAAACTGATTTATGCGTTTTTTTTTAATGCAGCTGAGCGTGAGCGTATTATTTCTAAAAAGTTTGGAATGGTGAAATTAAGATCACTTTCGAGTTAGTAAGATAAAAATACAGCAGGAGAATTCATTGTTAATATAATGATAAGATAATAACCAATGCATACTTATGCAAATTTGACCTAAACAATAGTCACAATTTTATTGTATTTTACAATTTTTAAGTATTTTAATTATTTATGTTTTACGTTCCTGCACGTGCAATAGGTAACTTGGAAAGTTATTTTACAGTTTATTTTCTAGTTACGTTTTTAAAAATAACTTTCAAAGGAAAGAAAGTTTTACGAGATCAATTTCCTGTTTCTGTGTGTGTGTCCCTAAAAACTTTTGATTGCGTTAACAGAATTTCGCCAAACTCAGTAAAAGACCACACCGCGTACTTACTTTAAAAATGGTGGCCATTTTAGAATTTATGCTTTTATGTTATATCTCGGGAACAATGCAACTGATGTAAACCAAATTTTGTGCGTTATCGGAACATCATGTAAGCATTGAATTCTGAGATGGATATTGCTGTTCGTCCACCATTTTGTAAGATAGCACGGCATAAAAAAACAAAGTTTTTACTTAATATCTCGAAAACTACTAAACCCATTCTCTCCTAATTTTTCACGTTTGTTATACTTTCGTACGCCATGTAAACGTATGCGATTTAAATTAATTATGCACTTATTAATAAAGTTGAAGGCTATATTGTTCGTGATATATTGAAAGTACCATGGCGTCGTTATTTTGAAAGTGTTTTTATAATTTAACTTATTAAGGGAATGTTTCATAGTTCAGTTAATAAATCGCGTTTCAAACACGCTGCAACGTAGTTAAAGCACTAGGTAGGTGATAGCCTTAGCACTGGTGTAAACATAATTACCGAACCACAAAATAAAAATTGTGTGTTATAATTCACTTATCCGATAGGAAAGTTATCGGCTGTTTTGAAATCACGGAGAGATGAATTATTCTTATTGTAGTGGAATTACACAATCAGTCAGCGTACTGAAACTTTGCCATAAGCGAAAAGTGCCAAATATTTTAAACGTCTCAAATACTGCATCGTGACACATGATAGTAGAACTGGTTCACATACGGATGAGTTAAAATTATACAAAAATTTTTTTAACACATTCCTGGCAGACAATAAACTTCTTTACAAATGTAACAAAAATTTTCGAAACCAGATTCCAATAACTTTTTTTTTTCAACTCTTACAGATTTCATAATTTTAATTTAATCAACCATTCAACAAATAACCAATAAATATAACGCGGTAGAACACTTAGCTTCTCCGTTCTTGAAAATAAGCTCTCTTAAAATACAGTGTTTCAGTGCATGCTAGGAACTACGCTAAGGATTCGGCTTTGTGATAATTCAGCTTTAAGTTGCTTCGACGATATCACACAGCTCTATTTTGTCAGCATACCTTGTGACTTCATTGAAATTTATTTTTGTTGTGGCAATCCTGCAGCGGGGTTTCCGGCGTTGTAATATTTTAGTATTCAATATTTTCGTCATTCACCTCGTTAATACACAATATATTGCCCTCTTTCAGCGTTGTGATCATTACTGCATCCGGTGTGGTTTTCGGAGTTTTTATGAGATCAGATTTGTGGTATTTTTGGATTGTAGTGCGGTCCCATTAGTAAAATCTGTTTTTTTTTTTCAAAGCGACGCAATGACACAAAGTGTTCTACCGCTTATATAAACCATTTTATACATTTATGTTTGCGGATTATAACCTACAGAAGTACAACAGCCACATCCGTTGTATTTCTGTTGCGGTTACCACAGCCATAAACCTCACAGTACAACATATTTTTGGCAAATATCTCCACAGCATGTTGTCAGCCGTGACACCAACATCTCTCGCAAGCGCAGATAACTGCCGACCTTCCTACTTTAGTGTCTTGGTTAACTCTAAATCATATTTTTTTTCTGTTCCTCACAACTGTTTATTGAGACATCTACACTGATTTTATCAACGTAATTGCAATCATGAGTACGAAGAGTGAGCGAAGAAATTTGGGTGGCTCTTAACAGCGAGGTCTTGAGAGCCGATGAGGGTGAGTATGGTGCAGCGCCGGAAACGATAGACCCCGAGAAAACCTGCCGATCAGCGGTATCGTCCGGCACGATTCCCACATGTGAAAATCCGAGAGTGACCCCGCCAGCAATCGAACCCGGTTCACTTTGGCGGAGGCGAGTAGACTGACCACTACACCACGGCGGCCGCGTTTTCACATAATCGAAAAAAAAACGCTTTATGTTTTGTGATAGTCACTAGGAATAAGCTTGCGTTCTTCGAATTTCCAATCGCCGCAACTGATAGATCACTCACTGACTGCTTCGTCTACAACAATTCCATTCCCATTATAATCATTGCATCCGTAATTTTCCCAGTTTCCCATAGCTCGGTCACTACAGACTGAAATAATTGGTTAATTCTTGGTCTACCTTGTCATAATAGTTTCTTTTATTACTGCTTGCAAGGAGAAACATTTCAAAAACATCACTTGAAAACATTTAGGTATTAACGTTACCGTGTAGTAAACCCATTAAATCTTAACTATTCGTATGTAATTATTTTACAACTAACATAATCTAAAATAGAAAATAACAGTAATATTTTATTAAATATATATTTATACGTATAAAGATCAGACAAAATAATTACCTACACTTCACTTTTCTTCTTACAAGCGAGAGAGACCTACTTTTAAGACGATCTGTATTTCACTAACACTGCTTATGGCGTATCTACGTTTCATATCTACAGTTGCCACATTTTAAGCATGACATCTGCAAAAAGTTACTTTTATATAGATTCAACTGAGCCACTAGCGGATTCTTGGCAGCACTTCGCATGCATTCGTGCTTCACTTTTTTTTGCACTCAAACAATTTATTTATATACATTTTTGGCAACTTTGATATTCTACGAGTATTATAAAAACTATTGTTTTCTTAATATTATTAGGTATTTAAAAATAACATCAATACGTATTTTATTTTAATAACTTGTATAACAAATTTTATTACGAGATAAGTTAAATCATACATTTTTATTTACGTAATGAATGTTTTCAAAATATAAGTGAATAATTATGTGTAATCTATATGCAATTTCACATACTATGAACTTAGAAAAAACGCGCTGTTGCGATATACCATCATTGGACTGTTGTAAGGTGACGCAATTTGTGACGTGTGTTCGCATGTTTTTGAGGTAAAAAAAGTCCGAGTAGTAGCACGAATTTACGAGTTAGATTCTCATCTTAATGTCTAATTTTATTGATTTACGAATATTTGGGTTTTTGTTACCTTTTCGCGCCCACACTTCGGAGACAGTAGACACGGGTGCAGCATTCGCATTATGCATGCATCATTTTACTTGACATTGCTGATATGAATCTGTAAATGCTGTGCACCAACAAACATTATAATTGTATTTTTGCTTTGTGTTTTATAAAAATAATAATCTTTTAAAAATACTTTCGCATTGCATATATACATTTCGTCATATTGAATTAATTACTCCATTGCTTTATAGAATAAAATGTATCCTGTAAAACAGTTTAGAAAATGTCTAAATAGCTGATAGGAACATAACCGAACAGTTTTTAGGTATTGTAATTTGTTTAATGTGGTCACGCTACATGCGTACGTTACATAAGGAAACGCGGTTCTGTAGGTGATTGTTATTATGGCAGTCCGGGTACAGAAACTGGAGATAATTGCGTTCCCGCGGAATCGAACTCACTTATTCCGGGTGACATAAACCACGTGGCTACCGCGTGGGATTTTCACTGCGGACAGTTACAAAACTTTCTTTAGTTGTTTTGAGGAAACTGTTTTGTGCTGTTTCGGAAAATTAATGCTTTATTTTGAGTCTTTTGCGTTTAAGAATTTAAAGTAAATGTACAAATGTAACCGTTTAACAAACCAAGTCACATGACAATCTGTTTCGTATGTCTGTAGCTGTACGAATTAAGTAAAGGAAACTAGTCCCCGAGATCCGGTGAGAAGTTAATGTTGAGCTTTTCTTGCAATTCACACTGGAATTTTAATGTCGGATTTGAACAGGAAACTTAAGACTTACAGTTGCCAGAACATACCAACTGTTTTTAGTCCTGAAAATTACTAGAGAGCTGGCGTATACGTTACTTTCTGACTTCTGACGTAACTCTAAATTGAAAAATTACAAACCGGAGACAGTTAAAACATATAATTAACTAATTTATCTCATGCATTTATTAAAATAAATAATCTTTTCCTTCACTCAAGATCATGTGATTTCTAATCATAAATAATTAAATAATTTTCACCCCATACAAAACCAATAAGAAACAACTAAATATCTCAATTGTTTTCACATTTTCTTTATTAATTTCACTCTCACGTAATATGTTCAGTTGAATTTATCACCTAAAATCTATGTCAAACTCTTTTAATCAAATTTCCCCTAATGAATTTTAAATATTTTGATAATGTACAGCATATTCAAATGCATCTTATGCACTGTATAATAAAAATATTGAATGCGTATTACAGCTGAATAGTCCAGATTTACACTCCCTTGGCCAAATTTTCTAAAAATAAGAGCACCTAGTAAAACTTATTTCACCAAGTTTTCTGCCCTAGACAACACGATACTATAACGAATACACCTGGAAATTAATTTAGAATGTGTTCCTTAAAATCTTGAAAATCATACAGTAACCATGACGATTGAATTAAAAATTACTGGTGAAGGTAAGTTTTGGAAACATACATTAGACAAGATGAGTTTAAGAACAATAAATATATTAAAAAATATATAGTTTTTAAAGGTAAATCACTGTCAAACGTAGAGACAATGCCTATAACATTTTATTGTGACCCAAAATATATGAAGTACAACACAAAATGGTTAAACTTCATACTGGAGTCCTACACTTACTCAAGTCTTGGGTATAATTTCATCAATGTTGTAATTACCAATGAACTGTGTTATTACAACACGTTAAACTCTCAAATTTGTATCCATCATAGATGCATCATCTTCCTCTTCAGTTAGGGTTGTGTCTATTTCTCTATTGAGAACCTCTCTATTAAATTTTAAACTTGCATTCTCCTTCCATTCAGGCCCATAGTGCTTGGGTAATAATTTATTCTCATTGTTGGCTTTGGAAACGTAATTGAACTATATCTGAATTTATTGGATGAACAGACGTATCACATCTGCATGTGTAGTATATTTACCTTACATATTGGTCATTTCGATAACTGGGCTTACAACTTTACATTATTTTTATTTCTTCAAAATAAACCACGTTGTGTTACAACATTTGAAATGATACGAGTTTGTAGGAGACATAATTTCCAGGCAAAGTACAAGGCGAGTTTCGTAACAAAAGCCACCATGGACGAGAAGAATTCTGGAACAGCAGCTGTTTTTTTTAAATGCCTATGTAAGTATATTGGAACCTCTTGCCACGACAGATTGTGAGAACCCATGAAAACTATACAACACAATTTAGGACTCAATTTTTTTTTTGGAGAAATTCGATAATGCGCGTTTTGGAACAGCACCACTGAAACTTCGCGTTATAATTAGACACCCGAAAATATCGCAAAATAATTTTAAGTCCAGGCTAGACTAGGCAGTTATGTGTATAAACCTGGCACAGCCATTTGTTCATTGGTTGCTGCCGTCACACTGAGATAAAGGTTTTGTTGAACACAGTTTGTTTGGTGCACCCAAATTAATTGTTTGTACAGGGGCAACGAAATATTTTGTTTCTGAAGCCAAATTATTTTATTGTTCTTATTTGCTTGCTCGAAACTGTTGGAACAACTAAATACTTTTTTTTTTTTGCTCTACGTACATCAAAGAGTTTAGGTTCATATACTAAATTTCAGCCCGACCGATATTCGAACCTAAACCGTTAGCATCCGAGTACTACGCCCTAGCAATCTTAGCTCAAGTTACGTTTGATGGAGTCGAGATGTTTAAAAAAAAAATACATTCCTAATACCGGACGACGTGCGTAAATAAATATTTCAAGCTTACAGCTCTACATTTTAATTTCCCGCTGAAATTGTTTTATTAGGGTTCTATACCATTATTAAGCACCAATAAATGCACTAACAAATACTATTACTGTCCTAATTTTTATCAAAATTACGAACAAACTTTCAAGCTTTATTTTCGAAACGAAGGCTATCAAATGAGTGTTCAAACAAATATATACAGTTGATTCAACAAATATATATTTTGATACCTTAACTTTTTTGGTCCAAAACAGAGATTGTGTTTATTCAAGTGTGTATTTTTTCAGACGAAAAAAATTTATTTTGTTGCTTTTCAAGTTTTGTTTATTTTGTTGGGGTAACTAAATATATTTTTGGCCATATAAAAACGAGTATTTGTAACCAACTGCAACAAACCTTTCTCTCAGTGCATGACAACTTGTGTCTATTACTAGGCTGAGTGTAGTTCGCTCGCCCCGTGCTATAATTGGTTCGGGACTTACGTAACTCTATGTTTGACGGGCGGGATATACATCAGATGTTCAAAGTGACCACCTTCCATTTGCTGACATGAGGCCACACGCCGCAGAGTACTATTTTGCACATTATTTAGTATCTCCTCATCAACTGCGGTAATCNTTGCTGACATGAGGCCACACGCCGCAGAGTACTATTTTGCACATTATTTAGTATCTCCTCATCAACTGCGGTAATCGCAACTTGAAGTTTTACCACCATATCTGCGATGACGTTTGGTGTATCGATGAATGTAAATTCTTTAAGATGAGCCCNGCAACTTGAAGTTTTACCACCATATCTGCGATGACGTTTGGTGTATCGATGAATGTAAATTCTTTAAGATGAGCCCACAGTAAAAGTCTAATGGTACAGGGCCACCACGTCCTATACTCTCCGCAAGTGGCCCTGAACATCATAAATCTCAATTTAGCTTTTTCACCATTAATCATAAATCTCCATTTAGCTTTTTTATTTCTAATCATAAATCTCAATTTAGCTTTTTTACCATTAATCATAAATCTCAATTTATTTTTTAATATTTTATTGTTTTTATATTTGGGTTCAACAGCTTCTTTGCGTATTGGTAGCGGTAATTTACACAGGATTATAAGATAGATTCATGGGGTCTCTGCAACCAAACGGTTGGCAATAATACAAAATGGCGCGTATATTTTATAGTTTTCACTTCTCTACGCAATCACAATGTTACAGTTGTAACGGCGTTTTTACTCCCGCACATGTTAGAGTGATTTTTAATAGCATTAAGGCACAGTTGAATTAATTTTTTTAACGTTCATATCATTGTTTTGTCCGCAATAGGGAGTCAGTTCGTAAGCCAACCGAGGCTAGGCTTCACTCCTCGCTGGGGGTGTGGCATGTTCTATGAAAATTGTCTTTATACAATGTTAGTCAAAAAAGGTTTGGTTTGCTGCCTTTGGGAAGTACGTCACGTTAACTTAAATGGAAATAAATATGTGGAGTAAGAAGATAGCATATTCATTTTGGTTCCACGTAATTTTTTTTAAGCATGTGGNTAAATGGAAATAAATATGTGGAGTAAGAAGATAGCATATTCATTTTGGTTCCACGTAATTTTTTTTAAGCATGTGGGTGATTAATTCTAAATTACATAAGTAAGTAGCATTTCTGTTTTAGTTGCAGTCTCTGGCTCAGCCATAATGGACAAACGTTCATGTCAATACGAAATATTTTCTATATCTTGAAGAAATTTNTTGCAGTCTCTGGCTCAGCCATAATGGACAAACGTTCATGTCAATACGAAATATTTTCTATATCTTGAAGAAATTTAATGGACCGGTGGAGTTTTTCCCCAGAGGTCCTCAGATTAACAAATCAACTATACGTGGTGAAATGAAGTTTTACTTTATACAGTAATGAAATTAAATGTACCATCAAGGAAATACCTTAAATCCTAAAATAAAGTAAAAAAAATTCCACAGTCCTACATTTTTTACAGGCAGTATAAATCTTAACAGAGTTATTGGACAAACTTGATCACTTTTGCTGTGGTGCATACACACACGCCACCCTGACTGTATTGTTGGTATCACTGTGTGCAGACTGTGGCGAACTACATAGGACTGACGAAAACCCTACAGCCGGTGGAAGGCATGGTGATTCACTGGGCTGGCGGCAGGACTGAGCCTCCTTTGGACACCCCTCAGTGTGGTTTCGACAACTCTCTCTGCCCGGAGCAAGGTGAGTTCCCATTGATCATACTGTTCTAAAATATTTAGTTTGTAAGCTTCTTCCTCTAGTAGAAAAACTACCTTTCTAGAGTATTGCTGGAAACTATGTCCCAAATTCTAGCTTTTGATTATACATTAAAGAAAGTAAGAAATGTTTTACACACAGGTGAGAGTTTTTGTTTCTACAGTTTATAAGCACACGAATACAACGTATATTAAATCAAATTAAAACAACATGCGTACGTAAAAAGTATTAAGACCTTCGATCTTAGCTATAAAAGTATTAAAACATATACGTACGGCATTAATAAGTTGTTATTATCTAAACGGTAAAAACAGAAAATTGGATTTAAAATGACCTTCACAACAAAAATATTTGCAAAAATTATGTATTTGAATTTTATAACGTTAACTTTATTGACCTTAGCAAAAATAGGCTACTGTTATTACAAAACTTTTTCCCTATAGCCGTTATCATTTATCCGAGGAAATGAAATAAAGCCCGCTAGAGCGTTCACTTTTTTGTAACAGAACGGAAATAGAATGTTCTGGGCAAAACATGGAGCATTCTTTCTTCTACCAGTAGCATAGCTGCACATACCTGAGCTGAGACAACAAATTATATATACGCGATTTTAGACCGGAAAGTACGAAACTGAAAACAAGATAAAAAGCTATAAGAAACCAAATATAAGTAAATTAAGCACTCTATCTTATGCACGCGATACCTTTCAGCAATCAGGAGATACATAATAAAACTCTTAAAATGTTAAGCAAGCCCCCCCATAACTGAATTCCAAAACGGCTTAACATATCAACATGTTTTAAGGGGAATTGATTTAAGGTTAGCTGCTTACTTATACATTTTATAATTTGTGCTTTAGTAAAGATAACTAACTTAACTTGAAATGTTTTATTTTACTTTTGACTGCATAAGAATTTTGACTCATATCGGGGGGTTATAGGTTATTTTGTTAAGAGAAGCATCTGTAAATATTGCCTGTTTAACAAATTATAAAATGTGATTATTTGTACTTGAAAGGAATATATACCACCACTTCCCAATATATTGAAGAGATACATCCCGCACTAAAATTTTAGTTGTATTATTAATTAAAACTTTTTGAATCTCAAGCATGTTTCAAAATTTAGATAAATTTGTTCCAAAGATAAAACAATAAATTTGAAACTTTCTGATAATATTTAATTGCCTTTCTTTATATATTTTTGTACAGCTATAATTACATACAACAATTTGGTTCCTGTCAGTTATGTATTTTGGGTGGCATTTCTTCTTAGCATGGAGGAAAAAGGAGAACGCTCTTTCTTAAATATTTTCAAAAGAATGTTTCACAGTCAAGTATGTCATACAATTGTTGAATATTACTAAATAATAATAAAATGTTTGCAAACTACAATTTTGTAAAAAATACTTGTGTATTTGTTTTAAAATACATGGTTTTTATATTTCATGGTTCCAATGTACACCAAATTTGGCAGCAGTGTATTTTAGTCTATCTTGCCAAATAACTCCGATTTTTAGTAGTGATCTCTCCTGACAGAATAAGTAGCCATTTATAAGTGCTAGTTTCTATGAAAAGTGTTCGCGAACAGAGTACGGTTCAATTCGGTCATCTGGTGTATGCTTCCAGAAATCTGACATATTACGTAAAAATTTTGGTGATAATTTTGGAAACAGAACGTGATTAATTAAGAAACAAACTTGTTATATTTTTGTACAACGCTGCTTTGATTAAGATTTTGGTGTCATGAAGGCAGTCGTTTTAACAGTTCCTTAGATATATACTACGTGGCTTTAATAATAAATCAATCCGAGTGGCGTTTTCTTAAGCGGCAAAATTTCCTTTAGTTTGAAAATTAGCATGCACTTACCACTACTGTCTAAATACAAGAGAATGGTAGAGTAAAATCACTTAATGGTTTGAGAGCTCTGCTAATTCGCCAGAAAAACAAAAGGAAATAAATTTTATGGAAAATAATTTTATCTTTAAAAAAAACCGTTCGATCTACACTAGTTCTCTTCCTGTAGATCAAGATTTTTGGGAATTTTTTTGTTCGTTTGATGTGTTGGTTTTAATTTTACAGGCACCGCAATATTTTAGAATGTTAAAAGAAATAACTTATTAAGAAATACCAGATAATATTAGTACAAGAATTTGGTCAAACTGGGAGATACAGAATTTTTTCTAAATAATTATAAGACAGCAATTTTGAAAATGTGCGTTTTATATGCGTGAAAACTGTAAAAAATATACGTAATTAAATCCCTAATCCGTAAATAGGATATCCGTGATAAGTATTGGAAGTGTATGGTGGTTCAATTGGTACACTATATGGGTTAAAGTTCTTAAAGGAAGAGACACAGAAAGTGAAGGTCACATAAATTCTACTTTTTTCAATTAAATAGGGGAATTAAAATAAAGACTGCAACATATGGAAAACACAGGAGCCGGATTACGAAAATTAATCTGCAAGCAGACATTAGGTCGTATGAATAAAGTTGAGCAGGTCCTCTTGAGGAGGTGCTAGTTGAGCACTCTGGGCACTATCTCACAGCGTGAGAACGTCCTCAGTATGGTGTGAATAGATAGCCGAATGGCTGTGAGCAGGTGTCCAGTTAAGTCGGTGAGCACGTCTTGTTTCATTCATACGAACGCGAGTACCTGCTTACGTTTTTCTGCGTTTGAGTACCTGCTCAACTATATTCATATGACCCAATATGGATGAAGGTAGGGAGGTGTGACAAAAGAGTAAAATATCTGGTGCTGCCAGGGAACTTACCGTGCAAAATTCTTGTGTTGTTTACGAAGACAGTTATTGCCCGAGTATTTGTAAAAAAAAAACAGAAACGCACACTAATGTAACTGTCTTTACTGCGCGTCGATACTAATAAACAACGTTTCTGTATGAACGACAACTGTGAAATAATGGCCACTGTACCGCAGTTATATCCAGAGGAAAAACGTCGTGGAAAACAGCTACTGAATAACGCGCGACTGGGGATTGTTATATATCCGCATAAATATAAGAGATATCTTATTTTGCTGCTGTGTGCATTATTTATCGCCAGAGTTCACCTGTCTGTCAAACATTATTTAGCAGACGGAGTAGACTGTGGGCTCACCGCTGCCATATCGGTGTGCTCACGAGTTTTTGGTCTTTCTCACGGTGAACGCTACAGAGACAGATCAATTTAATTTCAAAAGTGTTACACAACGATTTTGTAGGAAAATTAGATGCCTTATCTGGGTGGTCTTTTTTCGGTGATGACTGGGCACATTTTTACGTGTAAATGTGCAAGTTGTGATTATTTTGAGTCCGCTGTCCAACCCAAGGAAAATACCGCCTTTTCTGGCAACCCAAAGAATGAATGATGTGAGGGATGAGAAGGAGGTGAATGAATTGTGTTATGAAGACATAGGAGAAAACGTCCACAATCTTGTGTAAAAAGTTACGTAGACACAATTATTTTACAGATATATTTTTGTGCAATATTTTTTTATAATTGCATTTATGAATACACTTTAAAAAGAAAATTTAAACTAGGATCATAATAAATTTTCAATTTTTTATTTATTTTGTTAGCTGAATTCACATTGTAAGAAAAATTCTCCAAATTTAAAAACCAAATACTTTTCTTACCAATTGAGCAAGCGAGATAATATTTCCAGCATTTGTTGATTCTCTTTCCCCTCAAAAGATGACATTACAGGTGTGTTACCCGGAAATTATAAACTCACCGATTATTGCTATCAATGTTAAGACATGCAGTTGCAGAGAAAAGATTTGCGCCCTGTTGTTGTATATAAAATGGGGAAAAAGTATATTACCGAACATTATGTGACAAATTGTTGGAATGACTAAGGGTGGCATTCTTAAACATTTCGTTTGTGGTTCTACAAACTCCTTATAAGAGGGGACTGTCTCTTTAATATCTCGTAAACCACGCTTGAATTCATGAACGAAGTTTGTAAGTCCTTCTTTCGCGATGTTGAGAGTTCGATGATTTTCTTGACGCCGGTGCGCGAGACTAAAAATTGCAAAGCAAGTTCGGAACAGGGTTTAAACTGAAATGAATTCACCGAAGAGCGCTTGCTTTGTTAAAAATATTTATAAATTAATGTGTATGCTACTTAAGTCGGCACTAAATAAAAATTAAATACAAATGTTCTTATGAAAAATGAAACGGTTCACAATTTGTTCTATATATTCTGCCAAGGCATTGTTCTCTCTAGTATGACGTACAATTTTAAAACTGATACTTTAAAATTTAAAAAACCAACACGACAACGAACAAGTGGCAATAATTAAAATCATGAATAGTAATAGGAAAGATAGAAAATATAAATAACTGGAAATTTTGCTGTCCTGGTAAGATGTGCCTGGTACTCTTGTGGCTACGACAGCAGGATTATGGTAGCATGCAAATTATATTTTAATGCATGTTCAAATCCCTATCAATAAACTTTTTAATTTTTTTAATATTATACTCCGCGCCATTCTAACACTACTTATATGATTTTCCTCCAAAACACTTTACTAGCAGCACAAACAACAGAAATCAATTAGAGATTTTAATGATAGTTCCATGGAGTTCTTTGAATGTTCCTTCGTAGAACAAATGTAGCCTACTCATAAACATATAAAGGATATTTCGCAGATTTTTTTAAACACATTTACTTGGTGGTCATGAAAAATACGACATGTGCTAGATCAAACCACGATACGACGTGGTTATTATCGTATCTAAATCCATTGGTTTTTGAGGTAAGTTTTTTAATTTTTTTGTATTATTTTCCACCCCTCCATTTGTGTGAGTAAAGAACAGTTTGTCACAACTTAAAAATAATTGTATCTGCCAGTTCATTGTATCTCAGTTATTGAAACGATGCAGGTCGTGCGCCATTTTTACATGTACAAAGAGATGTTAACAGGACGAGATTCGTTCAGGGAAGGTCAAGGACTCTCATGACTTTGAGAGTTCTCGCAACTGTAACCAACACGCATACAAGTCTCTGATCTCTGATCGCTTAAGAATCTCGTCTTCCAGCCAAAACAAGATGCGTAGCGAATATGTCTCGCATCTCCATCGCAAAGTGACTATGAATACTAGCCTAACTGCAACAAAACACAGCGAGAAATTGCAGCACAGTTGGACATTTCTAAGTCATGTGTATCAAACACAGTAAATAATTTTTGAAGTCACACATGTGAAAACAATCTATTAAAAACACCAACAAGTATTCGTGTGCCACCTAATGTTTTAGTAAGGTTTTTTAACCAAGCAGTGATAAATAATTCCACAGTGTTTTCTTATTTATGTTATGGATTTATGTCCTATGTCATGTAAAGTTGAATTTTTCATTTTTACCTTGCGTGGTTCTAAACTTTTGACGTGTACTGCATATCCGTCTGCCATATGTAAAATTAATATTTCCGTGGGCCTGAAAACTTTGTTCATGCTCCATATGTTACCAATATGCAGATCCGTACTTTAACTAGCACTAACTTCAGCTACTCGTATTTAAACAATATACACACAATAAAACTTCAAGTCTTATAGGTAGATTTACTAACTCGCTGCCAACTTAAGTGGAAGACTGCATGTCAGAATGTACTGTAACTTATATGTAGTTACGGACAGTTTTTAGACTACTTTCCTAAGCAAAGTAAGGCTTATGAGATGACTTTCCTCTCTGTGTATGTAAATGTGTGTGTGTGTGTTTCCTTTCTTTCAATTTTTGAACGCATTAGCAAAATTTCACTAAACTCGGTACACACATAGAACTTCGTAAGGACATCCGACTTCTATAGACTTCGACCAAGCCAGGCACTTACTTTCAAAATGGCGGTGATTAAAATATTTAGGGCGATAAGGTATATCTCGGGAACCAATCGACCGATGAAAACAAAATTTTGTATGTCGTAAAGGCATTGTTTAAGCATTGATTATAGAGATGCACATTGTTTTTAATCCTCCATTTTTGGAAGATAGTACGACATAAAAAATACTTTTTTACCTTATATCTCGAAAACTACTCAACCAATACTCACCAAATTTGGTACATAATTCATGCTATGGTAGGCCACGTAAACCAATGCGGTTTAAATTAATGAGACACTTATTTAAAAAATGATGGCTATACACATATGTTATGTTTATTTGGTTTAACTACCTTGCATTTGGGTCATTTTCGACCAAATTGTGCATGCTGGCAGTATGTATAATAAGCGCCATGTATGCCAAGAAATGACCACTTTTCCCTGCTGTTTTGTATGATAGCACTACTTGAAGTAGTAAAGTTTCTGTCATATCTCGGGAAACAATTAACTGATTCCTACAAAATTTGCCAACAAGTGGTACTGCAGCAGCCAATGTATGGAAGTATGTTTAAGTAGCTTAGACAGTTATTCTCAAAATGGCGGTCATGCTATATTTTCGAAATCAAGTACTCCATTCCAACTTAACTTTCTATGCTGTGAGTATAGATTACAACCATCAAATGTGCCTACAAGGAACATCTTTTGTCCGCCATTTTGTAAGACAACGCGACATGAATCATTAAAATTTTTATGGTTACTTGGGAAACCTTTTGAACAATTCCTACCAAATTTGGCAAAAGAAGTAGTACTGCAACAGGTTAAATAAACTAGTATGTCTTGAGTAGCTCAGACACTTGCTATCAATATGGCTGCCACGTAGCTATTTTTGCTTTATATGCTACAACATCGAAACCATGTAATTAATTCCAACATAACTTTGTATGCTGGCAGTATATATTANTTTTGCTTTATATGCTACAACATCGAAACCATGTAATTAATTCCAACATAACTTTGTATGCTGGCAGTATATATTATAACCATCAAATGTGTCCACACAGTCTCTTTTGTTCACCATTTTTTAAGATAGTATCACATAACAAATTAAATGTTTGTGTCATATCTTTGGAAAAATTCAACAGATTTCTACCAAATTTGGCAGACATAAATAACAATGGTAGGTATTGAAAACAGGTATGTTTTGAGTGCGTCAGGCACGTTTTTCAAAATTGCAACCGTATTAACATTTTAGCTCAATTTGTTATATATACGAAACTACGAAACAAATTTCACCGTAACTTTGTATGCTGGCAGTATATATTAAATCCATATAATTTGTCTACACACAGCATCACATCGCAGCCATTTTGTNTAACTTTGTATGCTGGCAGTATATATTAAATCCATATAATTTGTCTACACACAGCATCACATCGCAGCCATTTTGTAAGATAGCCTCACATAAAAAAATATGTTTTTGTGTCATATCTCGGGATACAATCAATCGATTTCTTCCAAATCTGGTGAAGAATTTGTACTGTGGTAGGCCTATTAATTTATATGTTGTAAGTGTACAAAATTCTTATTTTCACAATGACGGCTGTAAAAACATTTAAGTTTAGTGTGCTTAACTACGAAACTACGTAACTGATCTTACCTTATGTTTGTATATTGGCAGTAACCTATGACAATCATGGAATGTGCTAATACATAACCTAGTTGTCCTCGCATTTACAACGATGTTCAATTGAAAAAATTGAGTTTTTATGTCATATCCCGAGGACCAACCTACCGATCCCCGCCAAATGTTTCACACAATTAGTGCTACACTAGGCTATGCAACAAAATATTTAAGGTGCGGCAGGCCTTGTTTTATTGGGGTTTATATAAATAACTTAGTGTAGTATTTTATATCTATGAAAAAATTTAACAAATTTCAACAAAATGCTGTACGCTAACAGTATTTATCACATTAATTAATTATACATGCAGATATACTCTTTTGCTGGCCTCTTTGCAAAATAGAGTCAGGTGAGAAATTGTACGTTTTGTCATATTTCCGGAACAATCCAACTAATTTCCATAAAATGTTTTACAACCATTAGTACTACAGAAGGCCATGCAAAGTGATTAAGTGGGGCCAGACATTGATTTTCATGATGGTGGCCATACCATTTTTTTTATAAGTTTAGTATATCGTGTTAAAGGAACGTATCATTACGCCAAAGTTCCAGCTCAAAACCAGGTATAACTCTTCTTTAGGATAGCATTTTCTTGACTTTTCTATATTGGCTTTTAAAAGCATGCATTAAAACTTAAATTAACTTATTCGACGTTAATTTATGTAACACTCTCTTAACTCAACATGTGTAGCCACGGTATCGCGNAAAACTTAAATTAACTTATTCGACGTTAATTTATGTAACACTCTCTTAACTCAACATGTGTAGCCACGGTATCGCGTCTTGCAGACAAAACGTAGAAAGATGTGGAAAGAGGATACTCGAATAAAAAACAAAAGCAATGAAAAACAAAGGAAATTTTTGAAGAGAAAATAATATTTACAAAACAAATTCTGAAACAATGGCAGTGTCACATTTGGAGTATGATGAAACGGTAAAAATAATACTTGGCAGTTACGCTGTTTCAGACTACAGAAATGAAAGCAAAGCGTTTTTTATTTGTAGTCCCACTGATTCTAGGCGATGAAGCATTTTCCTCCACTCATATCCTTTCATTATGGCGAGCTGCGTTCCCTGGCAGTTTCCCTTCCTTAGAAAAGCTGCTCCTTACATTTTAATCATTCCCTTGGAAACTGGAAGTGTAAAGGAGAAAATAGCTAAAATGTCTCTTCTTTTTCAACTTGTCAGCTAGTTGTTGTGGTAGATTTGGTTTT
Organism: Clitarchus hookeri; assembly: GCA_002778355.1. Classification (NCBI taxonomy): domain Eukaryota; kingdom Metazoa; phylum Arthropoda; class Insecta; order Phasmatodea; family Phasmatidae; genus Clitarchus; species Clitarchus hookeri. The sequence continues at coordinate 133,666 of NQII01003976.1, forward strand.
ACGTCGCTAGTTATGCGAGAGGGCTTAAAAAAAATAGATATATATATATTTATATACCAAACCCCGTCGCTCGGAAATTTAGTAATTCCAGTGTTATGAACTGTTTTGTTTTTATATTTTGTGTATCGTATACCACAAACAATTATACAAATTTTAAAAAACATGTTACTGTTTAATTTTATTATTAAAGAGAACGCGCTGAAGTTAGACTAGGGCCGCACATGCTACTTCGTAACTGCCAAGAGGTCGCGTTGATTGGGTTAGACAGCGACTTGAACGCCAATGTGGCAACCTTCACAAGAAAGGCGAGCGTGTTTGTCGGCATGGCCCAAAAACGCATACTCTAGCGTTTTCTAACATGTCGCCGTTGCTGTTGCCGTTTGCGGCCATCCTAAGAAGCACAGAGTGCAGCGCACAAGTGGCCAGTACATTGCCTATGCTCGAAGAGTACCTTCTAACACGATCTTGTATCCTGTACAACTTAAGTTATTGACATGAATCGTCCTGACTTGCTGCAAAGCTAACTGTTACACAAAACTAAAGGATTTTCCACTCACGTTAATTCGATCGGTTGATTATGCCAGTAATCAATACACAGATTCGACGGGAGTAATTTTATTACATGCTGTATACAAAGTATTTCCTGCCTCTCTACGCTTGGTGTCACGATATCCTATCTTTAACTGTGAATTTAATTTTTTTTATAGTCTTTGAATCCACGTCGAGGCGCAAATATTTCCAGTCGTTTTGTTCAACTTAGAATTGCAGTATATGACTAATGAGTCTACTTTCATCTACATATATGCAAATATACTAATTATGATGAGGTTCTTAAGAGCTTAGAGGTTAAGTATTGACGTCTTATATATCATTAGAGATAGAACGAGGAACATATGCAACACTAATGAGACAGTTACAAATATACACGTGTCGTGCTCGTGACTCGAATCTCCTCTTACCGTAAGCTGGAATGCAACCAACTACATTACGAAGGTAGCATTAAAAGAGCGTAAACTTCGATTGTAATCAGTCTAATGTTTAGGTAGAAAGGTTTTCTAACCAGAAAATATGTACAGGGCTATCTTTCTGAAAACAACTATGCAAGTCACTTAAATATAGTTAGTTTACATGGTCTACTCTAGCTCTACTTATGTGCAAAATTTGATGGAANAACTATGCAAGTCACTTAAATATAGTTAGTTTACATGGTCTACTCTAGCTCTACTTATGTGCAAAATTTGATGGACATCTTTCATTGGTATCGGTTTCCGAAATAGGGCTTAAATGTTTAATTTTCTCATTTGCACGGTCTTACAAAAATTCTGGCAAAGAGTACATTGTGACAAAGAGGACATTCGACGCTTTTAATGGATATTCTCAGTATAAAAATTGTGTTGANCTGGCAAAGAGTACATTGTGACAAAGAGGACATTCGACGCTTTTAATGGATATTCTCAGTATAAAAATTGTGTTGAATTTTCTTTAATTATTTAAGAGATGAATCATACTTATCAAAATGATTATTACTGAAGCCATTATAAAAATGCCTGGCCCACATAAAAAAAAATGTAAATTTACATCATCTACTGTAGCAATACAAGTGTGCAAAATTTTCGTGAGATCCGTTCATTGGTCCCCTAGATATGGCATAAAAGCTCGATTTTCTCATGTGGTTCTATCTTCATGAATTGCGGACCAAAAGGTTATGTATTAGCACACTCGACGTTTGTCTCAGATCCTGCCAATATTTCAATTATCTGCGACATATGACATACTAACCTAATCTATATACATTGTTGTTATGTGGAAAATGAGCGGCTGCCACCATAAGTCATATAAATTTAGAGGGACTGTAAATGTGTAAATTGTCGCCTGATTTAGGTGGAAATCAGCTAAATGTATTTTTCCTATGATACTATCATAGAAAATAGATACTGCGTAGACACATTACATGGGTGCAAAAGATACCGCAAGCATACAAAATTAAGTTGAAACTGATTGCATGATTTCGTAGATATAGCATAAGCACTAAGTTAAAATGTATGTTAGCCTCCATTTTTTTTACAAGTATCTGATCCTTACATTATATAATTAAGTAGTCTGCCGTAGTGCTACTTGTTTGCCAAATTTTAGTGGCATAAATTGATTGTTCTCAGAGCTATGATATAAAAATGTTATTATTTGATGTGGCAATATCTTACAAAACGGCTGGGAAAAGAGGCTCTGTGTAGACACACTTGATATTTACTATTGGTACCGCCAGATTTCAAAGTTAAATTGAAACTTTTTACGTGTATTTTGTACTAGGCTAAATTATTGATATTTTCGACATTTTCAAAATGAGGGTCTAACTCGCTTAAAAAATACAGATTTAGACATATTGTAGTTAAGCTTTGCAAACTGGGGAGGAATCGGTTGATTGCTTCGCGAGACAGGACACTAAAACTTCCGTTTCAATGTAGCATCGGTTCTCAAGACCTCAATGTTAAGAGCTGCACAAATATTTCCACCTGTTAAATGTAGCACTATCTTACGAAATGGCGGATAAAATAGGCTTTGTATTGGCATACTTGATGCTTGTGATAAATATATATTCCTACTTCCAGCTTACAAGTTGGGTTGAAATTGTTCGAACGATACGGGATGAAGAGCAAATTAGTATAAAATATTAATATAACTGTATTTTTAAAGTAGGTTTCTTATCAGTTAAACTTATATAGGTCTACATGACCTAGTATTACTTGCACCCCAAATGGTGTGGGAATCGGTTGAGTAGTTTCCGAGATATACTTAAAAACCTAATTTTAAATAATGCAGTTCTCTCTTCCAAAATGACGGAACCATAACAATGTCTCTTTTTAAAATCGTTGCTTGCACGATGCTCTCTCAAGATACTAAATTTGGTTTAAATCGGTAAAATGGTTGCTACNAGTCACGTGACCTTACTTAGTACTCTATGTGTACCGAATTTGGTGAAATTCGGTTTTCACGGGTTCAATAGTTTTTAGAGGAGTGGGGGGACACAACCCAACTCACACGTATCACAGACCTATACTCACACACCAACACACAGACAGGAAAGTGTTCTCATTAGCATATATTTCCTTCAGAAAGTAAGCTAATAATGTAACAGCTGTGGATTATTATGCCACTACAATTAACTGCACAGCTGAATCGTTTGGTTGTGATTGTTTCCTGCTGTAATTTATTGTTTGTTTATATATCCAAATTGTAAGTTATTATTTAATTGTAGAATATATTTTGAAACATTTCGAAATGTATAAAAAGGTGACATTTAATAATTGAATTAATTTGATTGAAAACATTTTTTCATGGATGTTTGACACTTGTAGACGAAATTTTAGTTTTCATTAAATCTGATGGATTCTGTGCTTTGTGAATAATCTGTGCCCTTTTTATACATACATATGTGTTGAAACTTTCTGTGGCTGATTAAAAAAAATATTGAAAGTATTACGCTTTTGTACGAACTAAAATGAAAGGAAAAGCAAAAATATTGGGAGTTAAAGTGGGCGTGACCGTCCATGTGCGCTCTCTTCTTTTCATTTGTAAAACCGTTGCCGAACAGCTTTAATCAATAAACTAATTACAGGTTTATTTCGCACAGTGCTACCACAAAAGTCTGCTACTCAAGTTTTCAATTAAATACCAGCTTCTAAAGATATTTTTTTTTTCAGTTCCAATTTAAGCATTTTTAAGTCCTGTCTTTAATTAATAACAATACGTCCAATTTTTATATAAAAAATCACAAAATATTGAACAAATAACATTTTCGTATCATATATATATTAATAACTCTGTACATATTGCCTGCAATGCGCATGCATAAGTGTACTGTATGTATGTATATATGCATGTATATAATATATATGGAAACGTACATATACACATAGGAAGCTTTTGAGAAATAATTTATTTTTCTGTTTAGCCGTGAAATTATTATAGTGGTGCTCAATGTCGTTAGCGCATGTACACCAGCAGATATCTTCGTTTTACTTGCATTTATTATTCCGTGCTGTTAGTAGATAGAACATAAATAATTTTTTTAATGTTTATTGTTTGATAACAATTTATTCTGCAATGTGTAATACATTATTGTTATTGTGATAAAACCTGAGAAACCTAATGTATATTGAAATAATATAAAACTGCGTTCTTTTCCTCAGTAAAACGAAGTATCATCGCTAAAAGTGAGAATTAAGTTACGGGAGCACCAGTGTAAATTCTGTGTACCATAAGGTGGGTATTCACCAGTCTTCACAGCGTTGTGACAACTTTTCATTGCTTTTAAAAGTGTGCCGATGGTTGGGGTTAGCTAATTCACTTTCATCATGAAAGTACGAATGTTTGCGTCCATGAGCTCTTTGCTCCGACGTTGGTCACTGAATCTTGTAAAATCTTGACGTTAACTCCTTCCTTAATACCAGGTGCAACAGTTAAAATTGAATTTCTCTTCTGGAATATCACCTTTGTTCTGCATCAGCTTCAAATTAGGTTATTATGAATTTGAATCGTCTAGAAAACTCACACTCGTAATGTTTTGAAGGGCTATAGTTGAGGCAAGTTTATTCAGATAGCTTTAGTACATACTAATCCTCTAGATTGTAATCAAACTATTGACAAACTTTACGCCATTCTACATAGGTGAATTGAAAGAGAAGAATGAGTTATTTCATTTAAGTTATTATAAATATCTTTGAGGAAATAAGCCAACAAATTACTCTACATCGTACTTGGGGTGTGGTATTTTGACCTACTTTCATGGATACGAGGCTGAGAGACTCCTACAACTTAAAAACTTTACTCTTTCTAGACAAGTGATAAAATATTATGTTTTATGTAATTTTTGTATTTGTAAGATTAATTAAACTTGGTATTTAAAAATTACAATAATGTTAAAGATACACTTAATTGTTAAAGAAAATTAATTTAATAGATATAATATGTTAGTACTTTAAATAAAAATTATAATAAACTTTATTGAAAATTTATATTTTCGTTACGAAATTAATTAGAATAAAATGCGAGATGTCATTGAGAAAATATTCCGTTCATAAAAAGCTCAAAAGCAGTTCAGTTTACGTGAATTTGTTTTGCCACTACATAACTTCTTCATTATTGAAGTAATCATACAACTTGTTTCTTAAGTCCGCGAGTATATTACATAACTGACTACTACCAACATGTTTTATCCAAGTGTTCTTGACCTTAGACCTTAACCCCAGTAACCTTTGACCTAAAAACACAAAAATTCGTCAACAATCTTAAAAATTTTCTAAGAAAATTTGTAGAAAATTAATAAAAAAAATATAAGGAATCTTTTAAAATTATTTTTAAAAACTGAAATTTTTCGAGCTCCACCACGGCACCATTTCCTGCAGAAGACTGCCCCCTCCAATCAATCACATTGTATTAACATTCCCCTTCCCAACCCATTCACCTTTGGTCATTTTTACTAATGCACTCTACCCACCATAATGGTTTTTTTAGTTGATCATTTGATTACATGTTTAACACCTAGGTGATACTAGTGTAATAATTATCGCTTTAGTCGCCAGAGGTGCTGTGGATTTAACCATGATGTTGGTTGTCGGCCTTGAGCTTACCCCAATGACATTGAACTCGAAAAATCGAGAAAAATTACAGACTACACAATTGTCAATTACTAGCTGGGCACATCAAGGCACCATATCGACTACCACTACTATTTAAAAACTGACTGCACACAAGACCGACTCCACCTACGACTGGTTCCTGACAAGACTGACTTAGCCCAAGACTAGCTCTTAACGAGACAAGTTCCTTCAAAACGGGGTAGACCAACCGACAAGACCAACCTGCCAAACTACCCACCTATACAAACAAACGATGATGGACAATCTCGAATAAAGTCTCGTAATAAGAGTTTCGTAGCTAACATCATAGAAGAAAAGTTTTGCAGAATCTTCGCAAAACATTTCTACTAGAGCTGACCATACCAAAGGGTCATACTAACTTAACAAGCCAACTTACCAGACCAACTGACATGGCCAACCAAGTGATTGCGAAACACTCCTCAAAAATATTCCACTCATTTCATTCGTTCGTCATATAGAACTCAGCCGATTTTAAACAACCCGAGTATGGCATAATACTTTAAATCGATTTATAGCCCTCCTACTGCATGCACTCACACAAATCTGACTGAAAACAGACATTCAAACGCCACCGAATTGACACGTCTTTCAGAGAAGCAGAAGGGACTGTATAAGAAATTAAACATACATTACTACATACATAAACATGCTCTATCATGCCACGTTCGCCATCTTTGATTTCGTTTTTTTCTTAGTCACCTTCCTTTTATTCTCCCCACCTACCATCTTACATTGTATTCATGCTCTGCCATTCCACGTCGATTTAGTGGTCTGCTGATTATTCGGTCCCCTCTAACAACCATCTTGCGTTACAACAATTCCGCAATCTGTGATTATGCCATTTGGTCTTGACCTTTAACCATCGAAATCCATTTAGATCCTCATTTATATTTTCTATAAAAATAACTGTGGTGCATTAAAGCAACGCCGTCATGTAGAAATTTATATAGGACATACCTTCGCAATATACCACACTGAAGCAGGTCTGACAAAGCCCAACTCGACCTTCACCCTTCCCTCCTTCCAAGTGACGGGGTCAAATTCTACCATTTCAACAGCATGTTTTCATGTCTGCTGCATTCAACTAGTTTAAAATGTATTATGATGCCAATCCGTTCTTAGTTTCTGTATTGTTAACTTCAACTTTATTACCGTATTGTTGATTGCACAGACCCAGTAATAGCCCTACACAAAAAATATTTGAGTACTAACTTCCAAATCATTATATTTGTACACATAATTTTTTATTAGTTTTTTTTATAAATTCTTAGGAAATTTTTAAGATTTTGACAAATTTTTGTGTTTAAGGATAAAGGTCACTGGAGTCAAGGTCTAAGGGCAAGGTCACCTAGATAAAATATGGCGGTAGTAGTAAGCAATGTAATATGCTCGCTGACTTTTATGAATGTATCTGGAGTTTTTGTTTTCAATGTCATCCAAAGTCACGGTTATAGGGTCAAGATCATGTGTCAAGGTCACCTGGATCCAACATGGTGGTTGGGTGACATCATAATATGGTTTCTGGTCGGTTCCAGTCCCTCGTCCCTACTAAGCTCAAACATTTAATGTTTTAATTTTATAATTTTTAAAAATAAATTTTTAAGTAATTTTTTTATAAATATTTAGAAATTTTTTTTGAATTTTTTGAAAATGTTATGTGTTTATGGTGAAATTTTACTAGGTTCAAGGTCAACGAAAATGACACCTGGTTACAATATGGCGGACAAGATGGCTAATAGTTAGGTCTAACTCCGGACCCATGCACCCCTTGTTTCGATTTGACATACCCTATGCCTATAAAACNCCCCCCCCAGAATCCGTGCGATGAATCAAAAATTGCCTTTTGGTAGATCGTTTTTGTATTAGGAGGGATCGGTGTTTTTTTGAGCGAAAAAGGGAAAATTTTAGGGAAAAGGGGAAATTTTGAGAGGAAAAAGAACGGTTTTAGGGAAATCTAGTCGATTTTGAGTGATAAAAGGAAAGGTTTTAGGGAATAATGGCCGCAGTTGGACCGGAATAACACAGCATAACCAGCTCTGACCTCCGACGCCAGACGCCAATACCTCAAAGTCACCTTTTTTCCTCTACTCGCGACACTGTTGTAATTGCCATACTTGTTCGTTAACTCTACAATACCAGTTCTCTAATCTTAACAGAATTAGATGGTTCCTCTTAACCGTCCACGATACTGTTATTATTACCATACTTGTTTGTTAACTCTACAATGCTCGCTCTGTAATCTTAACAGTATCGGGGGGTACTTCCAACAGTCCACGACACTGTTGTAGCTACCATACTTTTCTGCAAACTTTTGAAAAAATGCGAGCTGATTTCTACAGCACATTCTGTTGTAGTTACCAAACAGCACTGCTGGGTTTAGAATATCTTGTTATGTTATCGTAACAATACTATAAGATTGTGTTCAATACTATCTGTATAGTTACTACTACATAAAACACTGTTTCTGCTACAGAGAAGATGGTTCCCAGAGCAGAATAACTTTTAACTATATTAAGATTGTTCTGCTAACAATTTTATATTCTAAAGTATTTCAGAATATTCTGTTGCTGGTACTAAGTTTAGTTGTCGCTACGATAACATACCATTACAGAGCTCTTATTTTAAATTCTCTGCTGATTTATTTCAGTGTGCGATATTAATATTAGTATTTCATCTACGTTTGGATTTTAAAGGCATTTTCTCATTACATATGTGGACTTGAAATAGTTCGTAAAATTTCATAGTCAAAATAGACAAATCGACTAGATCAACTTTAATCCCAAATATCATTCACTTACTGATTGCCATTACAAGGACCGCGGTGGTGAAGTGGTTCGACTACTCGCCTCCTACCAAGGCGAACTGGGTTCGATTCCCGCTGGATTTTCGCATATGGGAATCGTGCTGGACGATGCCACTGGTCGGCAAGTTTTTTCGGTGATTTCCCGTTTTCTCCGTACCTTCATTCCAGCGCTGCTCCATACTTACCACACTTCACCCTCATAGGCTCTCAAGATATCGATGTTAAGAGCCGGCCAAGTCTCTCCACTCCACTGATTGCCGTTACACTTGTAAAAACATGATATCTCATTGTTTGTTAGCTATGTTTTCACATTGCAAAATGGTTTAGAAGAGACATTTAATTAAAAAATCCTCTTGATTTTCCAGATTACAGTTTCTAGTTACTATTGTTTTTTTTTGTGTTGAATAAAACAATTCTTGTAAAAATATTTATATATGGTTTCGAATTTATGGACATACGTTATTTGTTTCAAAGTAAAATTTCGTTAATTCGATGTAATCAAACGGCTATTTATATAAGTTGATTTAATTTTACTTTCAATATTAGTTTCTTTTACGGATTGCGTCTAAATATTCATAAAAATTAAGGTTATTTTTACTTGTTTGAAAATGGCGTTTCTATATTTAGGCGTTTATTTTATTGCAAACAGCAAAAGTTAAATAAATAAATAAATTTAAATAATGTCTTTTAATAATACTTTTTACTATTTCACCCATGATATAGTACGACAATAGTTAATTTTGACATAGAATTAGAATCTCACTTGTTACAAAATGGTTGCGACAGTTTTTCTTTGGGTTTAATCAAAACAGTCCGTAAAAACAATAAAATGATTTATTGTTTTTTTTTCTTTTTCTNATGGTTGCGACAGTTTTTCTTTGGGTTTAATCAAAACAGTCCGTAAAAACAATAAAATGATTTATTGTTTTTTTTTTTCTTTTTTTTTTTTTCAAATTNTTTTCTTTTTTTTCAAATTTTTATTTTTTCAATAAATACATGCGTATATTTTATTTGGTGCGCATTTACTGTAACATCAAAGGATTAATCAAAAATGGCCGAGCATAACACTAATTTCCCTGTTATATGTGTGAACTTGCAAATCAAATCTTTATTTTACCGCTACCCCAATTCTAATTATGTGAGGGTTGCAGTATCTGCCTACAAATACTTAGGTCTTAGCTCATAACTTTATTTTGGACACAATGTGCAGCTAACGTATAAAATTAAACTTGATCGTTATTATATTCATCGGACTTTTAGGAGAAGACGTTTGGATGAAATACAGTCAAAAATACCGCATAACAGTATAATGTGCATAATTGATTTTAATATTTCGATATTTTGGATGTCATGACGCATCATTAATACTAGACCTATATATTTAAAGTATTAATTGTCACGTAAAAAATTATTCTACGACCTCTAACAGAACGCTAAGGTAACGCACAGTACAAAAGTATTCGTAGGAACAAGCCGCTTTCTCACACGCACGGCTGAGAGACCGACGGCACGAACTACCAGACGTGAAATAACTCCTGAACTCCGGAGGGATAATGAACTCTGTGGAACTTTTCTGGCTTCACTTGCTGGAAATCCAAGGAAAATGATGGATGGCCCTGGCTTTCGCGACCCCTCGACGTACTGCGTGTCAGGAACGAACAAACCAGCCTGCAGTGCCTTTTTCCTCAGCCAAAAAATGTTCTGTCTTCGAAAATCTCACTCAAAGAAGACTTTCCAGTTAAACTACAACAGCAAAATTAGCACTTTTCCCGATATCCCCCCCCCCNNCCCCAGGAAAATAAACGTTGGAGTAGGGTTTGGTTTATATTTAAGGAAATGAATGAGTGAGAATTTTGGGTAGCGTTCAACAGCAGCTGTCTTCACCGCCACTAGGCGTGAACGAAATGTGTAATGGAAGGGGAAAAAGGTATGTCCCGGAAATGAAACACTGGCCAAGGCAACGTCCGCTACGTTTCCCACATGTGAATATCGCGAGTGATCCAGCTGGGAATGGAGCCCAGTCCGCCGTGATGGGAGGCGAGTTGTCTGACCACTACACCACCGCGACCTCTGTTCAGGAAAGGAAACCTTACAGCTGTGAAGAGACGTCGGTCTTGCGTTTGTTGAGTAAAGTAAATCAAAAAGTTTAATAAATAAAACTACGAAAATTATTAAAATGGTCGCGTTAAGACCATACTTGTGTTAAAGGCAAGCAAAGGTATACTGCTATCTACGTTTTGGTCACTTAGCTTACGTCACTGGTAAAATAATATTAAATTTTGACTGTTCTACATAAGTCAATAAATTTGAGACTCCTTCATTTGCCACGTGAGTTCTGTAAGAAGATGAATGTTAATATCTCGTCACAAAATCTTATTGCACATAGTAATGATGGTCGCTCCGTAGCTCAGCCTCAAATAGGTGAAATTATATATAACAGGAAAATCAAGCATAAATAAATAAAGTTGCTAACAGAAAGAAAAGACAGTTGAACAATACGATCTGTGATCTTTCCCATAAGAAAACCAACGCGTAATTAATATGAGCTACATACTATAGAACAACATTTCCTACCGTTAGAGTAGTATACTGTACATGCGTGTAACAGACTCCAATCCTCTGTAAAGTGTTGGCAAATTGTTCACATAAAATTTTGTAGAGTGAAATTATGTCCCGCATAGATTTAATTGGAAGATTATTATTATTAATATTATGGACAGACGGGATTACACAACTTAGCCATATGTCACAGAAATCTCAAAACACGACATAAAACCAAGCTCCGAAAAAAGGAAAAGAAAATTATTATGAACATACGTTGAGTAATACACAATAACTTAGAGATTGTTTAAATTAGTTCAAATAAAATCTATAAATTTAAATAATTTTTGTTAATATTTTGCACGTCACGAATCAAGCTTAAAAGTGGGAAAAAATATTTGTTTAGCTTTGTTGTTATTTTAATGGCAGCTTTACACACAAGGCAAAAACATCAACGAAATGTATGAATGCTTCGTTAACTTTCAGTAACAACAATAACAAACCTGCCTAACTACTCGATTAATAAAAACACCAACCAACTCTTGGCTAAGACGGTTTTAGAGGTTGTAAAATAGAGTATATTTTATTAGTAAACCCTGTCTGTCCGCTGTTTCCAACCAGCTAGCCGACGACGCCTCTTTCATCGATACGTTGTACGTAAGTCACGGCAGTTGTCCCGATTCCATGAACTCATGGCACACTCTTGACATGATGGCCCGTGTAAATCCCAATGCCTGCTCGGATGCAGAAATGTATTCCTCATATGTCTGGCCCTAACGATCTTGCAAAGAACAAATGCGCTGATATCGTGTTTCTTCCCCATTGTGTGCTCGACTGTTACTCTGACGGTCAGAGTGCAAGGTTTGACGAGATCCCAGTCATGCGTGAATGGGCACTATTCCATTCGACCGGGCTAACACAGTTCAATTTCGCTAACACGGCAGGTGTGTCTAATTTAAACACTCATGAAGCCTGTATAATGGTCGGTTCTGGCCTTGTCTGTATTTCAGTGAGCACTTGTGGTGTCAATTATTTCGGCTAGATTCGGGAGCACTCGGCGATCTTCGCTTTTCAACAGATATCTGGTAGTTTAACTTCTGGATAGAGGATGTTCCTTCGCCAGCGATAGTCTGGAATTCACTTCGGTTGAGTAAATTAACGACGAGAGTGAAGGCGGAAAGGGGGGTGGGGGTAGGAAGTTCCGTCTAAATGTCATATTCATTCTGCGAGGTGGGATTTCTATTAAAAATAACTTAAATTGAATGTTTGACATTATTTAATAGCTTGAGTCTCCGGATTTCACCTGTGGAACCACACTAAAGATTTCACTTTTTTTCTTCCAGTCTTATCTTCCAGCACCCATCGTAAAAAAACAAGGAAGAGTGAAGATATTTGGGCGGCTCTCAACATCGAGGTCTTGAGATTCGGTGAGGGTAAAGCGATGTCAGTATGGAGCAGCGCTGGAATGCAAGGGTGGGGGAAGTGGGAGATCCCCGAGAAAACCCGCCGACCAGCGGTATCATCCGGCATGATAACCACATGCGAAAATCCGGGGCGGTCCCACTGGGAATCGAACCCGGTTCGTCTTGGTGTGAGGCCAGTAGTCAAACCGCTAAATCACCGCGGTCCCCTGTACAAAAACAAGAATGGAGACATACCATACAGTGGAGTTTATGTCCCTTAAGTGCAGATAATGGAATACTACAGTGTAGAAAGTTATGTTTTCTGCCTACATTCTGAAGGACGAGCCCCCTTATATTTATTTTAATTTGATTGCTGAAGATACTGCACATAAATGAGCACAGAAAATAATTGTTTTTCTCAGTAATTATCTGCAAAAGATATTTTGGTGTCAGGGAAATAGGGAAATCCCAAACTACTGACTGTTTACGAACAAAGTAATCATTGGTGTACATATTGTATATTTTCGGTTTGCCTGGTAACCATTTGCGGCCCTTGTGTTAAAGTATAAACTGGCGGAAGTGATAAAACCTCTTTATCTCGTATCCGAATCGGGAAATACTGTGTTACGTCCATTTACAGAAATGAATTTTCTCCCGTGTCTGATATCAGAATGCAGATGTAACGTTTATGCTTCCATGACTCTTCAAATATAATGATTTGACTTCTGGAAAGTGTTTATTAAAAATAATTGTAATATTACTAATTTAGGAAATAAAATAAAACATTCCGCTGCCGATTACCAATTATGCTGATGCGTAGCGTTTTTAAAGCAAATGCGTTCTGTAGAAACTTTTTTGCTTCCATTTAATCGCCGACTTATACGCGAGTTTTATTTTAAGACGCACTCTGTGAGTATACTCCACATTTTCAAGCCCTCGGGTGAATGCAGAGACGTAATTAGGATTGCAAATCCAAAACTACGTGTCTTTCATTTTGAACCTCAGCCAATCTACAGGAATATTCCTTATACTCTCGTAAAGTAATTAGACTACGAGACACGATAAATATATCTCTGCAATAAAATTTCAGAATTGAAGAGACTGCGAACCGATTTTGAATGCTTTAGCAATGGCGTCAATAGAAGAACCGTTAAGCAGACGTGCAAAGAATTCAAACTGGACGAATGCAATTTTCTCTAAGAGAATTCTCCGGAAAGTAAAGCAGAAAATGTCAATATAAATTTAGGAAATAAATAAATTTAAATTCAGATGCAGATATCCAAAGAGTGTTTCGAGATTATTACTTTCAGAATAATAGCATTTGTTACGAATTCATATACAAAAAGATAAATATTAGCACAGAATCGTTATTGTGGTTGTTTCCAGATAAAAGGAAAAGTGTAATGATTCTGAAATGTTTGAACATACGTAGGGAGTGCATGAGAATAACGCTAACAGGGAAACATGCAGGCTGTTCAGACCAGCTCACCAAACAAACATCCACAGGCCTACCAACCAGGCAAACTCGAACTCATAATTTGCTTTCTTTTATCGAATTTAAGGATGAATATAAGGCCTGTCTACGTAAGTGTAAAAAAAAGGATAGTTTTAAATATTTCTTAAATATGAGTAGATTTAAGTTTAGTGGAAATAATGTTACATTGGTCTTTATTGCGGGCTTGTTATTAAACAAAATATTTTTTTATACCAAAACGCAATCCTTGTTATTGGTTTGATTGTTAATATATAGTGACACGAGTAGAATTCTAAAGCTAAATGTTAACATTTCATTTGTTAAGTTTTACTGTAGTTACATACAATTGTAAGTCAAGTGTTTAGTGTATTCTGCGAAACAATTTCGGTATAATAGGGCTTATTACACACCCTTTTCCGTGACTGCTGGCGCTGTCGAACGGGGGATCGCCTGATATGCTGAAACAACACAAACTCACATATAAAAGTGGCACGTCCATTAGCGACTTATTCTGAATTCGAAACAAGCAACCATAGACACTTGTGTTCTGAGGTGACCATTCAGCTGTGTTGATCGCAGAGGTCTTCTTTTTCAGTGAAACTCTTGTCCCAAGTCGGAGATACATTCGGCGATGTCGGAGATGTATTCGTAAAATGCTTTACTTAGGTTTAACTTTCCATAAAAATGAAGTTACCATGCTTGTAGCAATTCCGTTTATCGCACTCCTTTCACCATCGGCTAAGTACAAATTCAGCCAAGTATAAATTAGGGTACTAATTTTTTATAAGAATAGATAATTATATGCTTTATTTATTCCATACAACATTGTAAGAGACGTTAATAAAAAATTCCAAAAAAAAATTTTTACTCCCGACAGGCATAAGAAGTTGAAACATACGGCTGGGACCTAGTAAACACAACGAGAATAATTTCGTCTCGACCATGGCGTGCATAAGCTACAGGGAATGAAGCAGGGGAATGATACAATGTAATAGTAATTGCGAAGTTTCTTTGTTTATTAGTCAGAGGGACGTCCTGGCAATGAGAGTCTCTGGTTCCAGTTACAACCAGGGGCAACAACAGACTTAATTAGCGCCAGCTCCATTTCATCCAGGCGGCTCAAGTCCGTGACACACGACCTAAGCAGTGTAATTAACACCGGCACTAACTGTAGCTACACGGCAGGCTGCTCTTAATGGCTGCACGGTAACCTTTACTCTTATAAATCTTCATAACAACACCTACAGGTAAATGTCATTACCTTAAGTTTACATGTACCACATAAATAAAAAGTACCGCAACAGATTTACACTTACATCAATAAACGTATTGGATTCTTAACATCGTATTCGTAAATATTACGTATGCTGTATTCTGCAGTTACCTCTTCGAAACGAACTGTCTGGCTCGTGATTACGAACACTTTTCATGATGTGAGAAGGATGAAAATTAAGACTTAGAAGGCGAAGCTAAAAAAAGTAGCTCCTGTTACGTTGTAACTTAAATGTATTTACACAAGACAATAAAACAAAAACGAAAATATTTTCTTCGGTTCATTAGCATTCACTAATATCTTATTAATACTCTTTACCCCATAAATCTTTCATTTCATTGGTTACAATAGACATTTTCTTTTTTTAATGTTGAAATGAGTATGGTAGCTTTTAGGTCCTATTTGATATTTACATGCCCCGGACCTAGGCGCTGGCGCCCTATGCAAGCATAACTTTAAATTTCAGAATTTTGTTTAAATACATAAAATCTATGATTTTAGTTTTAGCAACACGCTTCCGGAACTTGTCACCAGCTAAATTTTGAAACAATCCAATTTGCAAATCAAGTCTGTACACACGAGTCCCCGAAGCAACATTAACGAAGTTGAGTAAATAGAAAAATTAAACATACTTGATATTTATTTCAAATATTGAAAATATATTTTTATTCTTCTTTTTTTACACACAGTGGCCCCTCCCCCTCCCTTATTCTACTTGAGACCCTGAGAATTTTCCTAGTCCGCCCGGTTAACACGGGCCCTGCTGATGTAAAGTTAATTTAATTGTGAGCAGGTAATCTCCCCACTAGTCATGAGCCAATATAGAACGGGACGCAGTACAGAAGGCTACGTATCCTGTGTAATCCTGACAAGCACGATGCCGGCGATAGGTTTCCAACTACCTACCAACCTAACTACTGTTCCTGCTGTGAAGAATATCGGTGACATACTTTTAGCTTGTTTGGAATACCAGTAGATGCGTATCTACTTCAAAGTGTTAAGTAATTATTCTATTCTTAATAATACATATATTATTAAACATCTGTACTATAGATTTGAATTCGTGTGCGAGTAATATGTAAACAAATTCTTTTGCCACTTTCTGAGGAGTATTTTATAAGACAGAGTCTCAAGTATTCTCGTAGTGCTACCACGAGTACATCTCTATGAAAATTCACCATAGAAACATGATTGATTTAGATTAACAAGGCAACTGAAATAATTTTATATTGTTAAGATGCAAAATAATATAAAATTAATAGTAAAATATGCAATTCGTCATTTTCGAAATCACATTTTTTTTTTTGCGTGGCTTGGTTCCCATAAACATTTTAAGACCTTAAAAATAAATGTCCTTCCTACAAAAACTGAATCCGAAGGATTGGATTGGAAGATTGTTAACAATTAAACCTAATAAATAGACTCTTTTGTCCAATCTTAACACTTCTGATTGTTACAAAATAATTGTAACGTAACTGATAATTTGATAGAATTTTATAAACATGGATACTTCATAATAAACAATAAGATAAAGTAAAAGTGAATATGAGGATACTTCCTTACTGTTAGAAAATTTGCCCGTACGAAATCGTGAACAACTGTGGGAAATGTAATAAATTTTTTCTCATTTAAATTTAAGCTTTTAATGTACATTCAGTTAGATAAAACTTGCAGCGCCCAAAAGGAGATTTCGAATTGGAATATAAGATGGAACTTGCTACAGGCAATAGGAACAATGATACAGAAGAAAAGATTACATCAAAACAAATGGGTTTTTTATTCGGACAAAAACTGGAACAACAGGAAAGTACTTTCAGTATATCATTACAACCCTCCCCAACGAAATCCACCTAATACGAAGTCATGTATGGAATCGTAGAAACGTATATCGCTATCCTGTTGAATATCGTGCCATAGTTCTTCCAATTATCGTCTCTCAGATGCTTTAGACCCGTTGACGGCTAAAGCTGCTGTCCGAGATGACTCTCTACATTTGACATGGGCGACAAGCCAAAACTGGATGGCTAAGGAAAGGATTCGGCACCACAAAAGCAGTTCTGGGGAATCTTTGCTGTATGTGGACCGGCATTATCCTATTGGAAAATTACACGTTGGAGCTGCGCCGTGATATGTAGCACATGAGAGCTCGCAACCTGCAGAACGTACCGCTGTCACGGGAAGTAATTGCTCCCCACGCCATGAGACGACCAGTTCTGGTAGTGTATCACTCAATAAGGAAGTCCGGATTTACGTGCTGTCCAGTACCCTGCCATACTTGAATATGACTGTCATCTGTGTCCAGACAAAACCTGGGGTACGACTCTCTTTCCCATTTGTCTTAGAGGTGGCTCCTTCTATCTTAAATTCTACAAGGAGGCCTTGCTGAACGTAAATTCCCAAATCATAAAATCAGTAACACTATTTTAACTAATTAATATATTTCGACAAATTTAGTTTTATTGACTACACACCTAACTGAATTAACAAAACCATCTCACAGAGTAGTATTTTTTGACTGTTCACGGTTATTTCAGCACTTTTATAATAAACCTTTGAAAAATGCCACTGCCCCTACCTGCCTATATTTTAATAGGTACACTGACTGGCAAGCGCCTAATAAAGTTGGTAACGACGGAGGGAAAGTAGTCCCATGTTTTAACGTTGAACTAAAAGTGTTATGTAAATACTGAAATGATTTATTTTGCTTTATGTTTTTTTACTGCATATAAGTGTAAGTATGATTAAATTTGTAAAATGTTTACTTTCCGAATAATTCCAGAGTTTAAATTGATTGGCGCATGAATAAAGTGCTGAGGCTTACGAAAATGTTAATTTTACGTATGGTGGAAGAATACTCAGTGCGCATACAAGTATATCTTAAGCAGGGATTTCAAAAGTGCTTTACCGTGTACACCCTTTAATACTATATACTATGTATAGTTTTTGAGTAAAAATATTGTTAACTGTTTTTTGAATATTAACGTATAGAAACCACGAAATCAGGACACGTGCAAACATAATAGTCTGAAAATTTATAAAATGTTTGTATGTAGAACTTTATAATAATATATGAAAACAAAATCACATTAAGTTTAAACAGAAATTTATCTTCTTAAAAGCTCCTATAGAAAATTGTGTTTAAAAAATGTCTTTTTTCATCATCATGTATTAATTTTAATTTCTTAGAGTTGTAGATAATATTATTTTGTTAATTTTAAGACAACTATTTTCTAGTATATATTGATTTTGTGGGTTATGTCCTTAATCGTTCGCAAAAAGTTGGCAAATTTTATATCTAAATCTATGGACTGTATCAACTATTACTGAATATGATAGTTACAAGCATTCAAAAATCTTGTAAATAAATCTATACAATCAAAATATATTAAATATTGAGTATATTAGGCAGTTAAAATTCTGTTCTCGGCTGTAAATTGCTGCACTGCGAGGCCTTTCCATAGCCGTGACATTGTTAACCTTTCGTAGGAATTTGGCAGTATTCACATTAGGTGGCGATCCGCTACGTTTCTTGAATTCGTGAGTAGCATTTCGCTGGCTGGTTCAATTGTTAATTACCTGGATCCCCTCGTTTGAAGTTGTCTTCCCTGCCAATCAGGAAATAACGACGCTATCTTGCTCATGAGCTCGTGGCACAGTTGAGGATACTCGTGCCATCAGTCGGTGTAAACTGTAACTAAACAACGGGGTTATGGTGTGACCAGACAATCTGTTTTTGTTGCAAGCACTGTGTGACAGCAAAATGCTTTCGTGAAACGTTTACACTAAAACTGGATTTGTGGGATGAAAGTCTTAAATCTTACATTATTGCATAATAACATCTGTGTGCACGATATTAAATCCATCGTGAGATTTTTATACTTCGTACTGAACAGAATCAAATGCGTTGATCGACGTTGTACATACAGAATATCTGCGTTTTATTAAGGGTTAGTCTTTGTGCTGAAGCTGAAGTAAAAATTTATTATATATTTGTCGTGCACTGCTTACAGTTTGATAATAGTTGTTTTGTTATTTTTAGATCACACGTTTTAAATAATATCATGCACTTGCGGAATTACGAGCGACTTAATACGGGTACACCCCATGAGAATAGGCCCGACTTACGTCATTTTAATAACTACTGAACTATTCTTAAATGTTTTCATTTTCTTAAAAAAAAAATTAATTTTAAAATAGATATTTTTGGGAATACTCCAAATAAAAATATGCAAGGGAAGATTTTCTCCAAAAATTATAATTTTCTAGTGAAGTTTGAATGTTTGTTTTTATAATACTTTTATGAATACTAATAATATTTATAGTAAAACATGATTTTAAAAAACGTTTACAAAACCAAACTTGCAATAGACTTCCAATATACGACGGATTAACTTCCCCAATTGAAGGAAAAGCCCAATGACCAATTTGTTTATTATTTTGTAAAATATTCTAGACTGTTGTCAATTAGAGTAACCGCATAAATGTCGAAGCTAAAGAGTAAAATACAAAATGGTAAGTTGTCGCGACAGATGCGTAATAAATAATCTCTATAGATATTCATTGATGTATTTTGAAACTATCTAATACATATTATTACTATTTTCCAACGGTATTTTTGAAAAAAATTACTACTGCAGCAAACGCTTACATNAACTATCTAATACATATTATTACTATTTTCCAACGGTATTTTTGAAAAAAATTACTACTGCAGCAAACGCTTACATTTTGACAAATAAGGACACCTAATGCACTTGTAACCATACATTTATATTAACGCTGGCTGAATGAAGATTGTGCAACGTGGAAGCAGTGCGCCAACTGCACGCTAAATAAAGCAAAACTTACACCTAAACGCGGGAAAAAAATCCATCTTGGAATCGAAACAAGAACTTCGGCGATGGAGGCCGCAATTTGATATGTCTGAAAACAACCGAGCAACAACCATTTTTTATAAACACCAATCAGTTAAAAGTCAGACAAAATATTTCTTAATTAATGACCATGATACAAAAGAAGACATGTTGGGGAAAATATGTTATTTGCTTCATAATCTGTTGTTATGCTGGTAGATATATGACCAATTCTACAATAAAGCAATTTGGCTGATTACTTCCGATTTTCCCAGACACGTATTTTCACAATAGTTGCTAAACTGGATCACTGTTAGTTCGTATAGGCTGTTCGCGATTATTTAAGCACTTTTGAAATCAACCTTTGAAAAATGTCACTGCCCCTACCAGCATATAATTCCACGTGCACATTGACTTGTAGGCGGCCCGTAAAGTTGGTACCGACGGAGAGCAAGTAGTTCCATGTCTTAACGTTGAAGTAAAAGTGTTTGGTAAACATTTGTGAATACATAAATTATACAATTGGCTTTCGTTTTTTTTTGTATTGCATTTATGTAAGAATTATCAAACGTGTAAAATATTTACTTTTCCCAATAATTAGACAGTTGCACTTGGCCGATGCATGAATACAGTTATGAGGACGACGGCAATGTTAATTTCACATATGGTGGAAGAAAACACAATGTTTATACAAGGAGATCTTCAGTAGGGATTTGAAAAGTGCTTGGTTTACCGTGAATAGCCTTTAACAACAGAGCTATCGTGTACCTACAGCTCCCCAGAAGCTGCCGCGCTCATCGCTAGAGAATTCAAGTAAGCACGTAGCGTGTGCTGCTCCAGCCGGGGAGGACATGTTTAGCAAGCTATCAGCGGAATTGCTGCCCTCGTGCAATATTATTCCGCCCACCGCCATCGAGGAGAGTGCTGCGAGAATGGCGGTCTGGCAAGTAAAGCGCACTTCAGCGCCAAGTACACTGGCTTCGAGGCTCAGTAACTCAGCGTGAAGCATCTGTACAGTTTGCTGAAACTCACTTAACTTGCAAGTCGCGGATATCACTGCATTCACTTGCGACGTCCTACAACTGACAAAACTGGTAACGTAGACCTAGAGGGTTGTTTCATTTGCGGTGGTAGATTATTTTTATATTTTAAGTAACTACAATTTACGAAACTATTTGGACTTATAAAATTACGTTTCAACATCATGCCGCAGAAATTACGGATAGAGGGAGGAAAAAAGCCTGAAATATGCTTTAAATTTTCAGATGGAAAAGACAGATCTGTCGCCTTTGCTTAGTCACTGAAAGAAGCAATTCATTCTATTCTCGTTTACAAAAACCAATCCTATGTAGGTCCCATATTTTAAAAATCCTTAACAATTATGGAAGTTACGCGAACTGGAAGTTAAGTGTAAGTTTTATAACAAGGACCACAGTTACCGATAAGTAACGTTCGCAAGAGGAAAGGGAGACAGATGTTATATTTCTAAAACCTATAAGGATATGTTATAGCTAAGTTGGCCTCTATTAGTTTTAAAATACAGGAATGAAACATCATTACAAATTTAACTCAAACGTGACAAAACATAAACAATTCCACAATAGAGTTTTGATTATGTGTACAGGTGATCAAAAAATAAAATATGTACTATCATTATTTTAGAATTAATTTTACAGAAAAAATAAATAATTTTATAACCCTCCTTATTTACTTGTTGTTTAACACAAAACAATCAAAACAATATGGCTACATATCTGTTGTTGCATTCCAAATGATGATCTAGCACACTAAGTTTATATACACACATATATGCGTATATGAACTTATATATAATACATCTTTACTTTTTAGGCGTGCCCCCTGGGTGGTCCGTGTAGGCAAATGACCGCCTATTAGGGAAGTCTTAGGACACTAATGATCTTCCTTGTGGGTTGCAAGGCCGGATCCAGAGGGAAGAATGGGAGGTCTTACGACATAAAACACACCCCCTTTTTTTTTCCCCCTTCTCGAAACACTATTATTGGCATGAAACTGCCCTGTGAATGTTTAAATCTTAAATAAAATGTTACTAGCATTGTTTAAAACACTGACTTTGCCTGATTAATTTAATGTTGCTTCCTAAATTTACGAGGCAGTGGGGTAAATGAGCCTCCCCTAAAACGGAAGTCTAGATCCGCTCCTTTCACACTCATACACGTTATAAATAGAATGAGACTCACAGTATATATTGTTTGATATATTTGTTCCGTTGTACTAGAGGAATATAAGCCACAGTGCTCTAAAAATAAATATTGCAGATAAACCAGTGCCAACCTTGGCCAGTTAAATTAAAGTGTTTGTGCTTAGGTCCTTGGAATGAAATTACCCGTAATCAGAACACTAGAAACTGCCAACGCCTATTGGTGTAGCAAATATACTAAGTAATGGCCAATTTCTCAGTCGTGTAACAAAATAAAATGGTTTTAAAATGTAAAACTGAAACCAAATATAGTGTGTTAGTTTTTAAAAAAATGTACAGCTATTGCTTGCAGAAGTGGTATTTGTCAAAAACGAATATAGGAAAAATAATATAAGGAATTACATAATTAATATTTATGACCTAGGTCAGGTAGTTGTATGGAGATTACAGATAAAAGTAAAGTCGAAATATTTATATACATAAAACTTTTTTGTTGGCAACAAAGGAAAATTTTTATTGCCAAATATTAAAAAAAAATACGTTATTAAACAGTAACAACAAATATAGCTACTCGAACAGAAGTAATTCCGTAGTTTGCAAATGCACTATTAATGTTGAGCATTTTAAAGAAATTTCGCTACTCTTTATAAACGATTTTGGGGTAAATCAGTGCCACAGTTAATGTTTTTTTAAATTATATGGAATTTTGTTATACGTATGCCAATATTTAGACATGAATAAATGTGAAAGTAGTTAATTTCACAGTAATAGTGTTAAAAAAACCGATGAATATTTTTTGTTGTATTGCATATTACCTATGGATTTAATCATGATATTCTTTCTGTCTTAGTCTACCGATGCCCATGCTTAGAAGCGCGATAGACGAAGGAGTTTTTGACAACAATAAAATACTCGCTTTGCTGTACCGTGAGTCCTTCCCACATATCCAGGAGTAATGGCGGTAGTATACCGCAGATCGCTGTTAAAACGTAAACATGCAGTTAGGCAGCAGTGGGTAATTTGTTCGTTCCCTTCAAGTCCTGAGCCGGAAAATTGGTGGGCACTCCCTGCTTCAGTTAACGACCATAATCCTCGTCGCAGGTGCCCCGCGCAGCTCAGCACAGCGGGAAACGAGGCGCTAACAGGATTACCAGGGCCTGCGTGAGGGGGCAGGTGCCGTTTGTGTGCGTGCTAGCGGATCATATCTGCCGCAGGTACCCGCGTGCATTCCTCCAAATAAGCAGAGCTGATTGGCTTGTCAGATTAAATGCTTTAACGTGACCACCATGACTGGAATACGTCGATCCTTGCAGTAAAGCTTGGAGTGGCCTTGAAGAAATTGTTTGTTCTAGAAAGACTCGGCCACAAGAATACACTGACGGTGCAGTTTGTCAAAATATTATGAGTCATGACCATTACATTTTTTTTGGTTGAAATTGCGCGATGACTAACCTGGCATCCAGAGTAACTCAAGCATCGTCCCTCTTATCACGGTTTCAATGAGGTGTTCGATTATTGCACGTGACATGACGGTTCTCACACTCACGGGTCGACCTGCCAGCTGCCGGTCATTGGCTGCTTCGCATTCTTGCTGAAACCCAGCTCGTGACTGCGTTATCCCCCACAGCTTACACTAGTTCCCTGTGGCATTCTCTGGCATTTCTCTCCCGAAGAACGGCTATTTTGACGTAAGAGCGCTGTTCTAGTCGGATCTCATTCATTCTGCTCGGCGGTCGACTCACGATCTAATTTATGTAGCTCTCCGTGCGATAACCGTCTATCACACTGTCATATAGTTATGCAACCACATTTTATGTATGCCATGTTAGCAGGGGACATACGACATCTCGTGATTATATATATTTTATATTGTTTTACTAAAGGTCAAATAATAATTTTTTATGATATACCAAAATTTTTCTCACAGTTAATGGTTGTACGTTTTGATTGTCAGATCACACAAAATGCAATACCAAAATACACGTATTATATTCCAAATGGATACTACACACACATACACTTATACTGTATACATATATATAATATATATATATAAAATCTGAGAACGCAAACATATCCAACTGAAGATCTATTATTACTCCAGACAAAAATATTTATAGGAAATGTTTCTAAAAACTAGTAAGATATATTGGATTTTTCTGCACGTATTGTATACATCGTCTCAGACCTTGATATTATTAGGAGTTCTTGTGCCAACAGCCTAGATATGCAATTTCACTAGCCAACTGGAAACCTCACCATGTTATCAAAATAATTAGAGAATCCTAAATGAGTCTACTAATTATACTGTTCTCCGAGATAATAATAAAAATCACTGGTATTTTAACGACAACATTAAGTAGCAGAGCCATTTATTCTTTTACGCATCAACTGTTTTGATACGAAACATGTGTACATTTTAAAGCTGTTCGGCCGGACGTAATTCATAAATTTACGAGCGCGGGACGGGACACGTGCATAATTATGCTTTATATTACACTAACGTTTTTCGATTTGTTGAGAAGAGAGGAGTACACATATACACAAGCCTATATAATTATCAAAAACTAAGAATAAAACTGTTCACTTTTATTCACAAGATTAATAAGTGGTATCCAAAACTTGCATACAAATATCTGTAAAACTTTCGTGTCCTTAATTTTATCTAATGATGGTTGCAAAATAAAATACTACGCCTGTAGTTTTGTATAGAGCGTAGAATGAAAATAATTCTACAAACTCGTGGAGGAAAGAATGAGGAATATACGGGAGAAAGCAAGAGATGGGAAAGGAATATGGCTACGACGAAGAGAATGGCTGACAGACATAAAGTTTTACGCCTTATCCAAATGGTTAGTTTAGAGTCACCTGGCTCATTACTAAAAAGTAAATATCCTAATCTGAGAATTTCAGTTTGAGAGCATATTTCGTGGGGAAGTAGTCTACCGTTAAGGTGTTTAGATATAACATACTAAGGCGTACCATTTTACTAGTTTGGATAATAAACTATTCTAATGTTTCTAACAGCAATTTTAATAGCGAAGACCATTTCCTCAGAACTGGCGGACCGCTTGGCTGAAGCGTCTGTACCGGAGTTCAGTGTTTTATTCTCGATGCATGTTAATTTTTATTATCTTAATTTTTATTATCTTAATTTTTAATTGTTGTGGTAAGGATAATTATTTAAAGAATTGGTTTATTAAATCAGAAGAACTAATCGAAATATTTATTTAATAATCATTGTATCATTATAAAATATCTTACTGGAACGTTAAAAATAATTTCACCGCAAAAATATCGTGTCAATATACATTAGAAAATTTTTTACACTATGTTGTATCATATTTTGTATGATTAAATTTTACGTAATATTTCCCACAGGAATTTATTTACAAAAAATGTATTTCATTATTTTTTATGAAAATTATTACAATGAAGTACGTTGCTAATATTAAAAATCATGTAATGTGTAATTATTCATTTTAATTATATTAATGTCCCATACTGATAATCATCGTAGAAGCCTTGAAAACAATATATATGTTGACATACTGTAAAACTAATAAATAAGGATCTTGCCTTGCACAAGACGAAGCATTTCGAAAAGATCCATCTGAAAACCTACGTCGTTAGCATCCATTGGGACCTCAAAACAGTATGGAAGTTAGAAAGCATACCAGGTGAACCGAATCAAATTACGTGAATATTGGAGATGATGATTGACGATAAACTACTGATCGTATTTAATATATTCTTTGCGTTGGCTAATTAGTGGTTTTTATTGCAGCCAACATTAAATTTTCCCACATTAAATATTTATCTTGTTGTATTGTAAAATAAGTTTTATTTTTTAGTTTAATTAAATGCTAGACAATTTAATAACATGTTAATTTTACAACTTTCTGTTGCAATTTCATTTTCGCTTTACCTTAAATAGCTAACACTTTTTTGTTTGGTCACAACGTCGAAATTATGTTTTAAACGTAACGATTGCACTCGAAATGTTTCTGCTGAGGCCAACGTCTATTCCGTCACATCTGTTTCCTTTGCCGCTGCGAATATGGTGACATTTTCTGATGAGTATTATGTCTCTTCTTGAATTTCATCACCCACGTGTTACAAACTGTGGATTCAAAATCTCAATTTTGTCTTGCAGAAGACAACTCATCCTGAAGCAAAATTCGGGTCGTTGCATGTTAACAGTTTTGGCAAGTATCCATAAAGCAATCGTAAGTTCACGAATCAGTAGTAAGATATTTATGAANAAAGCAAAATTCGGGCCGTTGCATGTTAACAGTTTTGGCAAGTATCCATAAAGCAATCGTAAGTTAACGAATCAGTAGTAAGATATTTATGAAACGCTATTCAACCGCTTGATAGATCTCCTTCACACTGGAATTCAGAACTTTTTTTTCTTAGTGGCGGCACACTTTCTTTTGTAAAGTTTGCATATTCCAAATACGATATGCTTTGGCGAAGCTGGTGACGTTGACTTTGTAATGCAAAAGAATGTACTCCACTTCTCTGTTTTTTTTTGTGTGGTGCGTACTCTTCTGATGAATAATAACATTCAGTTTCATAAAATGTGATTTCCTCTTACGTTTCAATCATACGGATAATCTCTTCACTTACAAGTATTTTCGCACGCAGCATTTCCACCATAATTTCATGACAGTACGTTAGCTGGAGTTACCTGCGTTGAGTGTACCGCAGCACTCTTTTGTCAGGCGCCTCACATCACACAATTCATGTCCATAATGGATTAGTCGCTGTTGTGATAGTGTTCCTGCCTTGGCAGCCAAATGGTTTCCTGCGCGAAAGATAGCATGATGTCTAATGTGCCATTAAATGGCACTAGTGCTAGATGCCATTATAATATAGTAACTCCGTTTACGATAGTAGGATTGTATCTACTTGTAATGGTTGAGTTGTAAGGACTCCTGACTGTTCTTCCAAACGGAGCGAAGTCTGGGCAATTTTTATATTTGATATCTTCCTTGAACTCGCTATCATGTACACTGTAAAATAATTTATATTAAACTTTCGAAACTGTAACGAAAATGTTTAACCTACGCTTTGTATGAAAGCAATACCATAGAACAGGCTTAAAATAAAGAAATCTTTATTGTTGCTATTATACAAAGTTGAGAATTGTCATATACGTTTTACCCTTTCTCGTAGGAACGCTACCATGGATGTATGGGAAACCACTTTACCATCCGTTCTTTCCCAATATACGTATAAACTGATTTAGATTTGCAAATCATTTCTTAGAGTATGAACTGCGGAATAAGAGTTTGTGAAAAGTAGTGTACGTTTCAAATTAATATTTACACTAGCATGCACTACCTTGCCAGTTTAATTACCTATTCTAACGTATTACGTTTTTGGCGAAGTGATGCAAAAACTCATTCATGGAGATTGCAATTTGACACAACAGCGTGAGTAAATAGACACGAGTACAGTGAGTTAATTGTTTTAAATGTTTTTGCGGCATTTTTTACGACACATAATCTAAAAACAATATGACAATTGTAGGTGGGAAAATACATTGACGTTGGTGGAAACAACGCCACACATTTTTTCACAATGTAGCTTGTAGCTTTACTTGCTTCTCTTTTTGCATCGAATGAAACCTGTCACACACAGAGGTAGGACTGGAGTAACAAGAAAGACAGCGCGCTTGCCGTCAAACCAACATGAATAAAATATTGAAATTTTTTTAGTATTGGTATTTTTGTGAATATTTGGATCTTGAAAAAAAAAAGTAATTGCCGCATTTGCTTTTGATTTCTGTCACATAGTAGCACTTTTAAAACTTAATATTTGTAAAATATTGCATATATATTTTTTTATCGTTTCTATTTTACGCTTTTTAAGTGGAAAATCTGATTTTTTTTATTGCTTTTATTTTGTTTGTTTGAGTAATACTAGTATTGAAAATGCTACCTCAGTTAACAGGAAATCTAAATATGAGCCATGAAAATATGAACCTCGGATTAATTGTTGATCGCAAATGACATTTAGTGTGCAAAACAAACTGTTTAACACAATTTTAAATGAAAAACCAATAACTGCGTATAACACTTTTTTTAAATGCTTTTAGAAGCATTGCGATGAACCTTCACCAACATATATCGTACGTAAGTTCTTATGTAGACGTGACGTCCTCTTGCGACGGCTGCAAATTTGAGTGCACGTCATTTTGAATTTAAAATCTTATTCATTCCGTCATTTATTGCTATTAATCTTTAGACTGGGCATATATTTACAAGAGTTAAGTTATGAGGTCTGTAGAAATGTGAATTAAATTACTATAAAGGCGATGAAAAGAAAACAAAACAAGAAAACAAGTCTTTATATTTATTATTTTACTGCCCAACACATTTGTTTTTTTTCTTCTCTTAAATTGTGTAAACAATGCTCTATTGTTATGATCAATGTTTTGTTGACGTTTAGTTTAAAAGTTCTGCTTACAGCATTTAAAAAAAATGTATTTTACTTTGGTTTAAATTCATGATAAACTTATCACTCAAAGCATAGCCTTAAGAGTCAACTGTAAGCACGTAAGACAGGCGTGATTACAATATAAAATTTAGTAAGTCATTAAATCATATAATTCTTAATGGCATTGACTGATGATGTGAATGTCTTGCGGTTTTAAATTTTAAAGAGTTAGAACATGCTTATAGGATCAAGTTTTTTATTTTGTAACTTTATATCCCATATTATCTTTTCCAACGTGAACAGTTTAAATACATTATTTGCATCGATATTAAATACTACCTATTCTCCAATTTCAAACAAGCTTATTCTTCTACAGGATAATTGTTTTATTCTGTTTACTCTTCACTTCTCTCGCAATGATTAGAAATGATTTTACAGTATTATTGTTAATCCAGTAAAAATTTCGGTATATTTCTTATTTTGCATTTTAATATAAAATTTATATATGCAAAATTTCCTTTTGTCTACAGTTCTACTTATCTTGTCAGAAATTATAATGCATTAATATTTGTTCTAATTAACACCCGTTAAATGAAAACTTTTAGAGAAGCGGCCAAGTAGATAAAGAAAACATTCTTGTCGTTGTTTTTTAAAAGCACATTTTACTCAGTTCGCAGCTGTTTTAGTAAAAAAAATTGCCATTTAGAAGTGCATTTGTTTTTAAATGTTTATTTTTATTTTGTGTTGACAATGGTGGACGTTTACGTATGACATGCACAGAACAGTTGATCTTTTTGTTTGTTAACTTGTTTATTAGAGTCTTCTGCGTTCGAAAATTTAACATAACAATGTTATTATAAGCAACACAACTTTAACACTGCAGTACAATTCCTACACATCCTTATTTAAATTTAATTGTGTAAAATGGCAGAGATATAGAAAAACATAAATCTCTCATCTCACTAAAACTTCAATTTGAACGCATCGTAGTACTCCATGACTTCAGAAAAAGTAAGACTGTTTCAAAGATGAAATTGATGATAGTATCAAATGCAACTCGCGTGTCGAGTCGCAAGGCTGGCATCCGTGACAGGCATTCGATAATCGTAGGTTATGTCCCAACAGGCAGCATTGGACGTGAATTTTTTCCCCTTGTGGTATTTTATCCCTTCGTGGTGTTTTATACCTGTCTCAGACGAATACTAGTGAAGTTTAACCTTCTCACGTGCCTCAAGTACTGGTTCATATTCTGGCCTGCACTTTTTACGTAAAATAAATACGTGTTATTTTCTTCCTGTGAGTGATGTTACTACATGTTAGAAAGTTGATCATGGGCTAAATATTTGAAACTAGTTATTGTTAATACTTTATTTAATTTGAGAGGGACTAGAGTGTTGTAGAACTTATTGTAATATGATGATTTCTAAAACAAAGACGCGATTTGTTGCCGCATATTTTGTATTATGCTTTAAGAAACGCAATGAGTACACGGTGTATTTAAATTTAATCACCAAAACATTGAAACTTTCTTACAAAGTAGGCCTACGTCGAATGTTTCTATCACTATTTTTTAAATATTATCTCTCTAATTTATAAATAATGTTTAATTTCTTGTAATACTAGCTTGCCCAGCGTAGGCTTTGTGGAGAACATGAAGAAATACAGTAGAGTCCTGTTATAACATTTCTCAATAGCCCCAAGAAATGTCAGCCTTGTAACATGTAAGGGAAAACTTTATAAGAGGGTAATTTTGTATTGAAACCCAAGTTTATTTGTGGGCCAAAATAAGGGAACTTATTAGTAGTAAAATGTTATAAAAAGGGGATTTTGTAGCAGGGTTACACTGTATTTTAAAATTCAATAAAATAATTTAATGCAGAAATAACGCGTTGTTATCCATTGGGTAATTTGAAAGTCATTGCGAATATTTGGTTACAGCGAATTGATTAGAAGTTGCACGAGATTCGAAATATATTTCGTATAAGGTTGCAAACGTTTAATTTTGTCTATTTGAATTTCTAATCGCATACAGAATGTCAGGTAATTCGTGGATACGTACTGCACCACACGAATCTCTGATCAAAACTGAGTAGAAAATACTCTTCGGTAAAAAAGCGCAAAGCCCTAAGTTTGTGAGAAATACGACACTAAAGGAGTTAAAATGACTTGATTTCACGTGAAGCGTAGGATGCAGCATGAGCATACAAAACGTCGAAACGTCACAACAGTTCGAAGTTTGCACTGTCCATAGCAATGCACTTTTCCGCACGTTAAATGCATGCAGCATGCACGGAGTTTGACCACCGGATGCAGCCATGGCTATTGTCATGTCCCAGTACTCACTGCATGTCAACTCCATGGCCTCCTTTGCACTACTGAGCTTGACTCGTTTCCTTACCGTATGGCTTACGACTGACACATTAGTTGCAGCATTGCAATCTCATTTCACCTTTATCAAATTGGAATGCCACGTGTTAGCTACAATGGTTTTTGGACCTTTCATGCCGTTTTTCTCGCAAACGAAGGGTCTTCTGCGTTTTTACCAAAGAGTATTTCCTACTTAGTTTTGATCACAGATTTGTGTGTTGCAGTCCGTATCCACAATGCACCTGACATCTTGTAGATATTTCGGAGACATCTGCTAAGGCAACAACGTTGGCGTATTTATCGTTCGGTACGTGTTCCTTACGATATGATTTGTGTTTACGATATGCATGTTAGTTAATTTTATTACCGAATAAACCTGTCACCTAATCGAACTTGCAAAACTAGCTGTTATGTAGTCTAAAGCGGGAGATATGTAGAACAGTGTAGTCACGTCCAGTAGTTGTCAAACCGCAGCACGCAGTGCACATTGTCTGCATTCGCTATGTACAGCGAACAGAGGGCATAACTCACTGACAAAATTTCGCTCGTCAATTATTACGTAATAAATATCCCATGCAGCATTCTGGTGTTTAGTAATGAATGCTCATAAACTTCGGAATGATATTCATTTTTATAGGCATTTATTTTTGTATTCGTAAACGACGGTGCCTGGCCGTCGGTTGCATGGAATATGGTTGCTGGTGCAATAATAAACATTCGGATATTTATTTTGCTTGTTTTTCACTGGCGAAAAACCATTTGAGTTGGACTGAATTAACGCATATGGAATAAACGGTATAACGCAAGGCCGCCCACACTTCACAAATTTTCCTTTACACCAATATCAATAAAATTTACCAGTAGACAGTGGTAAATCTAATATGATGACAAAGACATCGAAGTCTCTACTTTTGTAATATTTATAACCTGCGTTTATTCTTACGCATACACAGTTGATGCAAATATAGTTTCCAGGCAATTTCTCATAATGTATCAACGTTTGTCGAGAAACATAACGTTTCAGAGTATCAATCTCATCTATAACTACGGACTGGAAAATTTCGCAAATTAAATAAAGGTGACTACTTAACTTCAAAAACTCGCAAGTGAGTTTCGTTTACGTAGTTAACCGTCCATTATTAAATTTGTGATGGAGGGCTGTGTCACTGACAAAACGTCCGACTGCAGGAGGGACTAATCGTGAACACCACAGGCAAGAGAAAAATTCTCATAAATACTGCTACAAATGGGCAAACGAAATCCACTTGGAGAAACAACACTTTGCGAAATATTTTGTAATCGAAGAGATTTTTGCGCTGTTGGAAGAATAGTTAAGTTAATTTTCTTTCAACCATAGAAAATGAACTTGGGTGATTATGATACAACACACTATACGAATTTTCGATGGACTAGAGAAACGACCGTACCAGCAATTTGGCCAGGTGAAAGTAAGGATGTTTACCCACTATCCGGTGAAACGCTTGATTGCAAAGTGTCCAAGAAACCATCACTGAAGATGGTTCGTTACAAGTGTTGTCATATCTTCGTTGACATTGAGATTGACGAGAAAAGGGTTAACTGATTCGTGTGGTGTTTCCCATTTTATTATCACAAAACTACCAGGAGGTAAAGGCCAATTTTTTTTTAACTTCCGAACTGCTCGGGTACTTACAAAGCAGTTTGCGATATCAAAACACTAACTTCAGATATTCCATCACAGCTGCGTTGCTCGCGCTGTTTCCAAACTACGACTGAAACATTGCTACCACGTAGCGGTCAGTGTGAACAGCTGTATTACTGGCTGTTATGACTAACGCCCATCCGGCGCCGGACATCTCCAGTCAACCCACAGATAAAAGTCTAATGTTGTGCCCACAGTGTTAATGTTACTACTACACTAATTTTTTGTTTCTGTGAGCCGTCAGTGACTGATGTTGATGTTAATGTAACATAATGCTAAGCTAGTAATGTAAATGTTATAATAAGTAATTTTGTAACAACGTTACCTCCTTAATGTACTTTCAACTATAAGGTGGTGTTTCGTTTGCGGCAAAACAAATTTTTTGTCGAATTAATGTTAAAATTTGTGTTAAAAATTATTTTCTATTTTCTTTGCTTTAAAAAAACATTCCAATTGTAAAATAAATCAAGTAATATTATTTTTTCACAGAAATAAATCTCACAAACGAAGAGAAAATTGACGACTGGGAGGGAAATCAAACTCGCGCCTCGAGTGCTACACGTTCACCACTTCACGACACCTCATGTCCTACCAGCTGCTATATTTTAACATGCCTGACTGTGTTTTATATTTTCGGTATTCAGCACAATATGACGACAAACTGCAGTTCTCTTTCGTTATGTGAAATACTTTACGCTCTAGAAATATATACATATTTGACACACGTAAACTGCTTTGCAAGGTTTGAGAGCAGGTCCAAATTACTTTTAGTTCTCATACATTGCTTTACAATTTAAATATAGTAGTTTGGTTTTACGAGGTTATCGCGTTCAATAGTATCCGCCATTTCACAACGGTAAGTAAGTATATACTTGTGATGGTTGGACATTACTTTAATATCACAGTAACACAAGATATTTTGTTCTTCCTGTTATTTTCAGCGTAATACATTTTTTGGTTGCAGCAACATTACTTAGAGGCTTCATTAACATCAACACTTCAGCATTATATTTGCCTTATAGTAATACAAGGTTTCGTAAATAGTTAACGTTATTAACTTTGTCAAAACATTATTTATTTTACTATAAAACATAAACGTTTATAAAAAGCGTCTATAGTAATTTTCCGGTTGCAACAACATTAGACTTATTTCTGTACAGTCCAGCGGTTATCTGGCAGCCTGACCGGCAGTTTCATGTAGAGCAATATACTACTGCACTAACCATAGACTAAAGATGAGGTAGACCTATCTCGCTGCCAACACGTCTAGCGAAAACAAGCGTGGTTGGGATTTTAGGTTAGAAAACTGATTTGTAAACAAGTGCTTAGAGATATCGGGAGTACCACCTCTAACCAATTTGTAATGCAGTTTGATTAACTTCAAACTGGTAAAAGTATTTTATTAATATAATCGTGCTCGTTATTTAAAAATTAATATATAAACAGACACTTTTATAACTGTTGGCCATGTGACTATGACAGTTGTGCTCCTTTGGGGTAGGTCAATGTTGGGTACATGCGCAGAAGACGAATAAGCGGTCTACCTCATATTTAGCCTATGGCACTAACCGACTAGACTGCAGGTCCAATCGTCCCGCCGGTCCTGCGAAAATTCGTATGACGTATAAGAGGCTTTACCACTCTGTGTAATGAAATGTGTCTGAACCTCTTGGGAAATAAATGCAGCGTCTGCCTTGCAATTTTCAGAAAATACAATTTTGCTACCGAGATTAGTAATCCTAAGCAAGGGAGTGATGAGAGAAATATATAATGAAGTAGAAACGCAATAGTTCTGGAGTCGGAATAAAATAAAAGGTTTGCAATTTTATTAATGGCGCCGGCAGGAGATTCGCAAGCTTACGGGAGTGCTTGGGGAGTCTGTCGTTGCTCTGGTCGGAAAGATTAAAGGGGCTGCGAGACAGAAGCTCCTCTCGGAACTCGCCCAAACCATCTACGAGGTAGACGTTTCTCGACACCTTATTTATTATGCATGGATTTAGATACCTTTCCTGCCTCTCATTCACCCTCCGTGGCATTCCTTTCCGCTCTCGGCATGCGGGAAATCTCCCACAAATATATAAATACAGCCCATTCACGTTTACTTAAAACATTTTGAAGTCCTGGTAATGTTCTACTTCCAAGACATACCTCCGCCTCACGCAAACAAAGCTTCACAAAGTTTAGAAAATTACAGCAAAGCGACAACTCACCGCATTCGTACGCACTCAGTGTAATATTATTTTGCATAAGAACTATTTCTTCCTAGTCATTGCCAACACACCTATTTTCTCTCTGTTTCTAGTAATATCAATTTTAAATGAAATATTAGAATTTATAGATAAAATATAAGTAAATGCTTACGTCAACAAATAATATTACGATTTTATGTTAATAAGAAGTATAAAACGCTTCCCATAAATGGCATATTTATGAAAGAACCAAACACATCATACATGGGCTGATTTTTCAAAGGTTTGATAAAAAGGTGCGAAGAAACCACACACACACACACACACACGCGCGGAGGTAAAGGGCACTATATCCATATTTTACAAAACTCGTTTTTGATATTATATTATTTAACTTATTATTATATTTTTCATATTTTTCGCGCTTTGTTACAGGGCGCAAAACTCTATCTGCTACAACAGAATAATAGGCGATTTAGCCTTTAGGAAAGGGCACTATTTGCCACCGTGGCATTGAGGTAAAGAGCACTCCTGTAAAGTTCCGTATCTGAGACATAGTTCCCTTTACCTCCAATGCACACACACATATATATATACACACACACACACATACAGGTTGAGTCAGCACCTCTGCAACAAACTTCGTGAGGATGTTCCTAGCAAAATGTTAGTTAGAAAATATGTGACAACGAACGCCTGAAACCACTCCTAAGGGCAGGAGTCCCTTGTGAAGATGGGGTTGAAATAATGAACTTTATTTTATTACACGGAACCCATTTGATATTAAGGGATGATTTTTTTGTATGCATGTCAAAAAATGCAATAACTTCAACACATAAATACCATTGTTGGTCTACCGCATTCCCTACATGGTAAAATGGGAGTTGCCATCCCTTCGAACAGTGAAAATAAGGCCTTCGTAAATCGTACGTAAAGTGTGATTATGGGCTAGGAATTAAAATGGCAAGACATAAATAAAAGTCCTCAAGGTACGCGAGAAAACAGACGTTAAAGATTTCAAATACCATGTAATGCTAATGAGGTTGGCTACATTTTTTATACCGACTGACATGTACCGCAGTAACATAGTCACTTGTTTGTTTAACACCAGTTGTTTTATTTTAAATGTTGTATTAAATGTGTTTTATTGAAAACGTTCTTTGTTTAATTTACGTTAGTGTTTATTTGTTTAATTTTTCCATAAAGTGGTTGTTTATGTATGTTCGTACTTTATGTTCAATGTTTTAATCTTATTTACAATTTTAATTTGTTCATGATTTCACTTTCTTCATATGTTGTTTGTTTATTTCATAAAATTTATGTTATGTCATTAATCACATAATAATACACATTCAGTCCACCATTTCAAAAATACAACAAAACAGGCGTCAAACAAACATGTTACTATGTTACTGCCATACATGTTAGTTGGTATCAATCATTTAGCCAACCTCGCAAGCATTACGTGGAATTTTTAATTGTTTATGTCTATTTACTCGTATACCATTCGTCGCAGGCTTTCTCACAAAGAGGACTTGTTTTTACGTCTTGTCATTGTCACTCATAACCCATGATCACACTTTACGTAACGATTTACGTCGACCCTTTTTTCACTATTCCCCCCGAAATTTTGCCGTGTAGGATATGTAGTAAGCCAACAATGGTATTTGGGTGTCAAAGTTATTGCATTGTTTGACATGCATCCCTTAATATCAGATGTGTTCAGTGTAATTAAATCAATTTATTTATTTCGACCCCACCTTCACAGGGTTTCCTGCCCCTAGAAGTGGTTTCCTGGAGTTCGTTGTCACGCATTTTCTGACATTTTGCAAGGAACATCCTCACGAAGGTTGTCGCAGAAGTACTGACTCGCTGTATATAATATTCTCTATTCTCATAACAATTTGCAATTCCCAAGAAATTATATAAATGATTAATTTTTTTCTTTTTCATCTTTAGATTAACAATACCGTACATGCTGCAGATATACTGCGATATTGTCCATGTGGACCACGGTACAGTACGTTTGATGCTCCCAGTTGTATGGTGAACTCTTAGCAGGCCACAACTGAACACACAAAATGTCCGCTGTAGAGTCATCTTCGATGTAAGCAGATAGAGTCCACCGTTCGTCAGTGGGGTCTGAACATCAAGAAAACATACTTACATGTTAATCTGTTTTATTTCGTGGTCTCTATTCATTTAACTTTGCGTTAATGTATCATTTACAACTCCCCACTTGATAAGAATATTTTGCATCGTTTCTTTGATTTTTATTTTCGACTTGAGAGTGAGTAGTTATCAACCGACTGTCACAGGCGCCGTAATGCGCTACGAGAATTTCAACTCGCCTTCCAGCTGGCAATGAACTGCTTCAAGATGGAAGATGAGATCCCTTTTCTACTTTATCGAGGGTGAAAGAGCGTTCAAAAATCTAGTTTGCAGCCAGCAAAAATTGGTTTTTTGCACTCCACTCCGGGGAATTGCTTTTGTACCCGCCCGTAATTTTTGAGTGGGCGGCAAAAGGCGAAGCGGAGCAGTGTCTTTGTACTCGTATTTGGTAGGGTCTGGGTTCGAAACGTGGTCCAGCCATCCTGATTTCAGTTTTCCAAGGCTTCTCGATTGCTGAGGTACGAGATGGTTCCTTATTACAGGCCATAAAGAGTTTTTTTCAGACACNCGTTTTTTTTTCAGACGCTGTTATATTTTTTTATCCTATGGAACAATTTTTGCTGTCACCAGATACGACATAATATTGGACGATTGCGGTGTTTTACATCGCGTAAAACACGTAGTATGTGGTCAGCTTATGATTACGAACAATCATTATAGCTCTGTGTAAAACAAAGGCCAAACCTCATTACCCTCCACTTAACGAGGGAATTTAAATATACACTAACTGCCCTGTTGAATTATAAAGAACTTGCTTAACTTATTTTATTTAAATTAGGTTTCCAGCGTATAGTCTTTACTTGGTACAGAAGTTGCTTATTTTCAATAAGTGCTTGAAATGAAACTATTATAGTATACTGCATACAGAAAATAAAAGTGCAGGAGAGTTGCTAGAATCCTGCGGACACCATCGAATTCACTTCTGTCTATTAACGTATTTTTCCATTGTGGTGTTTGACTATCATCGCGACTAAAAACCTAAAATCTGACGTCTACGGATGTATAATTACTCCCACTCTCGAGGATGCTCACGGTAAAGTAAGCACTTTTGAAATCAATCTCTGAAAAAAATCATTGCCCATTAACTGCATGAATGTTGTCATATACACTGGCATGCTGGCTGACAGTTAAGTTGGCAGCGAATAATAGAAATAGTCGTAAGTCTTCACATTGTATTGCGAGCGTAATGTTAAATA
This sequence comes from Clitarchus hookeri, assembly GCA_002778355.1. Lineage (NCBI taxonomy): Eukaryota > Metazoa > Arthropoda > Insecta > Phasmatodea > Phasmatidae > Clitarchus > Clitarchus hookeri. The sequence continues at coordinate 171,901 of NQII01003976.1, forward strand.
TTATGTCTATTAAAGATGGTTTTTTTTTATTTGTACATATAAGAGTGCTAATTAGAATATTAGTAACGCTTGAGTTGGAGTTGGGAAGTGTTTCTTAACGTCCCCTGGTGTTATGACTGAAGGCTTATCAGTGAACGGCTTACAAACTAACTTATGACCTAACGTAAACTAACACCCATGCCGTACCTAGCATTCGAACCCAGAACTTCACGCATTACATACCAGCGGCGCACCAACCGACTGCGCCTCGGGATGTCGGTGGTAACTCTGGGAGGTTCCTAACAATGTAATGTTTTCATTTAACTGACGCATGAGTTAAGTCATAATATCCACGGAAATGTGAATTTTACACATAGTTGAAGGATACGAAACTAGGAGAAAAGTTCATTTATAGGAGGGCTTCCAAAAGTGGTCTCTTAACCACGAACAGTCTATACTTATACTAGTTACATACGTAGTGACAAGGACAAACAACGTACCGACATATGCAAAAGAAGCCTACTGAGGTCAGCTAGAGTTAAGACTTCTGTGAAACGTTTAGTTGTATTATTTAATTCAAAACGAGTGTCGCACGTAGCTCCATCCATGTGGTGTCCAAGTCTCAGTACGTAAATGAACGCCTCCTTGGAAATCCACAGAACTGACACTAACAAACATCGAACTGTATTCATAAACTAATTACTTTATAAAGCATGACTTGTATTTACATTGTTAAACATATTGCGTACAACCTTTTTTTTTTTTTACCTATTTATTTGGTAAATATACAATAAATTATATTAGTTTCATCTCCTGGAACAAGTAATAAATGTAGTATTTTTTTTTTTTACTTTTCTTTAAAGTATATACACTTAGGATACGAACAAAAGTTTAATTTTCGCTCCCTGCATCTATGGATGAGATGATTAGCTGTAACTTATAGGTTAGAGATATTCCTAGAACATAATTTTTAATTTAAGGAAATGGTTATACGGAACCACCAGAAAGCATATCAGAAATTAAACGGATCATGTGTCAGTAATCAATAGTAGTAGAGTTATGTGGCGTATCTGACGTACATCCGAGCTTTCGCTTGAAACTATAGGGAAGTATGACAGCTGACATACCAATAACTAGCCACATTTCTTATTGTCTGTCATATGCCAATAAGGAAACGACGATCATGGTGGCGATTCCCGTTATTGTCTCAGCTTTCTTTGTTGCACTCTCAAGACCTCGCTGTTAAGAGCCACCTAAATATCTTCAATCTTCACTCTTTCTTTGTTGCCTGTTTGCTGCAGAGAGACCGTATTAAGAAGTCAACCTCTAGGATATATTCACAAAGCAACGTTTAATGTAGCAAAATTTGCATCGATACCTGTTAGTTATTTCAGTGGAGACGTAAAAAATTTGAGCAGTAGAGGTGTTGTTGACAAAAATCATAGGCGTATGTACCAAAATAACTGACGGAAAAAAATTCGCACATTACTCGATAAAGTGGCAAAACATGAAACAGTTATATGCTGGATCAAGACATTGCAGCAAACTGTTTATTTTCGGCGAAATGGGGAAGTTTAAATTCACAAAAGTTTAGAGATATTTAGAAAATTTTCAATATTTTTGATTAAGGATGCTGGAGTATTATCGGAAGGGTGAGGTACGCGATACCGTCACGTAGCAATGGCTGGCGTATTCTAATACAATATTAAAGGGAGTTCTTTGTTTAAAAATTTCGAAAAGATCATCTATACCAATACTTTGGTTTATTGTGTGATATTGAAATATTACCGTGCTACGATTACGGTAAGTTAGATCAACATCTATATTGGTGTTAATAAGTCACTGCTGTTTTTCCTATTTTCAACTGCTGAATTTTGATAACCTTTAATTTTTTCTGATACATGTTGATCTTGGCGCCAGTACTGTGAAAGTTATTAGAAGCTAGCTTCTGTGGTATATATATGTGAAGCGTTCTTACTCCTGCTTGTTAATGAGAAGTAGTAAGTGTTGACATGCTTAGCATGTTAGTTTCCTGTGAAACAACATTAATAATTGTCATAAGATACATTGGTTAATGTATATTGTTATGACGTTTTATTAAATCTTGGATATAACTTAGGTTTAAGGTGTATAAAAAAATACATTACTGGAAAGTGCGTTGGAAAATGTTTTATTTGGTGGCCAGAGAAACTCATAAATGTAGTTAAAATTTGGGATCCCCCTTTTGACCAAATGGTTTAGTGTTCATGGACATAAAAGACTTTTAACTTATTTTTGTAAAGGCGATACGAAAGAATATTGTATACACGTCCGCAAGGTCTTTTTTCTTGTAATATGCTCAAATAACTTAAAAATATAGTCTGACTGTATTTCATAAACGTGCTGGTGAGTAGGTTACTATATCAAGGCGATGGCAGTTTTTAATAGGATAAAATAATATATACTCGGGTATTTAGTTTTGGTTTCATTACGAGTACAAATTCACGGGGAAAATATTGTATTCGCATAACAATTTCAAATGTTTATAATATAAATAAAGTTTGTGTACGAATATAGCTTTTACGAAAAGCAATATCTCATAAATCACATTGTTAATATTCGTTGCATTTTTGCAGATCGGCATCGAATAGAAGAATTAGCACACACATATATGTACGTCAGACTTATTTTTTTCAGACAATGCTACAAGTGAGCATTAAAAATGTTTAGGTCTTGAATACAACGTAATAACTATAGTACTCTCATCAGCCTGGAAAATTATAAAAATTAGTGGTTTTGTAAGGTATAATGATGGTATGATTAGTTTATGTGATTTTATGTTTCAGGCCTGCCTGGGTATGCCATCCTTAGTATTGTTCTCAGTACTGTCGTGGTGGTACTCGTCGTGGGATCTGTGTTCACTTACCGGTAAGGAAAGTACCTGACTAAGTTGTATTGCATCGTATCAAAAGCTGGATACTATAACTTTCTTTATCTATGGTTCTCTCAACCACTGCACGATAATTAAGTTTTGCTTATCTAAACGTAGGAAAATGTAGTTTTTATCTAGTTTCTAAAGTCTATTGTAAAGTATTTAAAAACATCAATAACAAGAAAAATTATATAAAATAAAGCGCAATACCAATTACAGTCTAGAAATAAAAGTAACAAAATGGAAACAATACACAAAACCATAACTTTCCAAACGTATACCAAATATTACATAAAACATACTTTTTGTGCTTTGATTACAGAAGCACAGTATGAAATCGCTAGACACCCATTACAGCTAATATTGTTTTGGTGATGTAAATAAAAGAATTTTCTTTTTGTAAAGTAAATAACCTGATACATTCGCTAACTTATGTCAAGAAATTAATAAAATCATGTTATTAAAATAATGAGCAAAATTATTAACGAATACGGAATATTTCAATTATGTCGTTTGGAGTATTCGAAGTACTTCAAGAGGAGAGAGTATGGGAAATCTCCTTTTGTGCATTAAAAAAGTGTTTCATATATTAATAAATTAATTTTTTAAACCCTATTTTCCACATACGTTTTCCACTATAGTCGAGCATTTTTAAAAAAAAACATGAAGGTTTGTACTGTACATCATACTTACTTTATGATTCTGTATTTTCACTTGTTTTTGCATTGTCTACGTTGTGAATTTTTCCACAATTTTTAATTTTCTTTTTAGTTTTTTTTGCTCTCAATATACCATCTATATGCATAATGCTTTACCTGCTCATAACTTGACTAATTAATCAATTCGGTACAACTGACAGTGACATACAAATAAATTATTTAGTCCCTGTAATACATTTTCTGGTTATATGCGTTGTGCCTACGTGTATTTGGTCACTTACCCAAGAGGCGAAAGTTAGTGAATCTAAAATATCTCGGCAATCATTCGGGGAATACGGAAACTAAAATAATTTTATTTTCTAGGTACGGTAAACGAGATGAAGAACTGAAATAGAGCTGTAAAGAAATTGAATAACTAAAATGGAAACACTCATATTTCGTTGGCGATATAGATTATGAAAGTTTTCGTCAAACAAAATAGTTATGCTTGAACACTTTTCTGGACTTGCCGTGGCATGTCTTACATGTAGCTGATCCGCGATCCATTTATTTTGAGTGATTTCACATGAATCTAAGACTTATTTACATATACTATAGAAAAACATGTCAAATATCAAGCTATTATTTCAAGTAGGAGAGCAAGAAGGATTTTAAGCACCATTAAGGGCGATCTCAGCCCACTGTGTGGCGTGTCGGCTGCTAAAGCACTGACGAGCTGTGCCAATTTCTGTCGCAGAGTAGATGAGTACGTACTCGTACATGCGAAATTACGTGGCGTTTTCTTTGATGTTGGCGTACCCAATCTCTGACTGTGCTAGAATGAGGTAGAGTGGAGTAGAGAGATTTGGGCAGCTCTTGGCATTGAGGTCTTGAGAGCTAATGAGGGTGAAGTGGGTGAGTATGGAGAAGCGCTAGAATGTAAGGAGAGATCCCTGAGAAAACCCGCCGAACAGCGGCATCTACCGACACGATTCCCACATGCGAAAATTCGGGGTGACCCTGCCGGGAATTTATCACGGTTCACCTAGTTTGAAGGCGAGTATTCTGACCACTACATCACCGCGGCCCCCACTAAGCTCTGGGAAAGGACCTCTTGTGAATGGCTACCTACTTCACGCTGCAAAACGTTCCGTATTGGCTGGGCTGCTGGCTTGAGAGTAGGTTGCCAGGCGCTGACTGGCGAACGATGTTCCGTCATAGTATTACTGGCGTGCGCGACTGGTGTTGGCGTTATAAGCGGCTATTTCGCGTCCGTATTACTAAGCAGTCTATTGTTCTGCCTTGCACCCATCGTTGTGACCTTCCCCTGCGTCACGCTGTGCCTCCCCTCGGCTGCCGCATCGTGCGACGTGCAGTTTTATCTCACTGTACGAAAACTATAATTCGGCACTTCCAGACTTCCAGTGCAAATGTGTTCCCGAATACTTGTGATGGAGGATGAACTACATATTTTGTTGGTATGTGATGGGGAGGGTGCATCGAGGAACAAAGTAGTCACTGCATATTCGTAAGGCTGGCAAGATAAGTATTCTTTATTGTCAATATACACTAATCTGGAAAAAATTGATCACCCTGAAGGTGCCATCGCAGGGACATGCAAGTGAGTACAGGCACAAAACATGGTAGTAGGTATACAGAATATATCAACATATTGCACCACAATATTCAAGTTTTACAGGGGACCAACACTTAAAATATTTATTTAGTATGGTGTTGAACCAGCCGTAGCACAAAGACAGTCGTGAAGGCATACAGATGTTGGATCTTCTCCTGAGGAAGACCCTGCCACAGCTGGCGCAACTGACCCTACAAATCCGCCGTACTTGCCGCTGGCCTAAGATCCCATCACATCTGGTCCCAAATGTTTTCGATGGATGAGAAGTCTGGGGACCTTGAAGTGTGTGGACATCATGAATGCAGTCCAGAGATACTCGTGCTGTGTAAGTCCTGGCATTATCCTGCTGGAAAATGCCATTGTCAAGCTGTACCACGAAGGGGAGAGCACATGGTCGCAGAATTTCCTGGGCGTATCGCCGCACCTTCAAGGTTCCTTCAATCGCCACCAGTGGGGTGCGGGAATCGTAGGAAATGGCACCCCATACAATGACACCTCTCGTTGGGGTGGTGGCACACCGCTCTACAATGAAGCGTGGATCACGGTGCTAGCCAGCAAGTCTACAGACTCGTATTCGGCGGTCGTCTGTATCCATGCAGGGCCGTTATTCGTCGCTGAACACCCCCTCGTCGTCAATCCGCAAGTTGCACCCCACCCGTTCTCGGCAGGTCACACGTGCTCGGCGATGCTCAGGTCGTGGTAAGGGACGCTGCGACGACAAATCCGCTCTGCTAGCTGCCTGGATTAGGTGCTAGTTAACACAGGTGTATCCCCAGCTGCCGTCACATGTCCCTGAATGGTGAGCAGTGACGCCCGTAGAGTGTTTCCAGTCTGTAGTACTATGAAACGATCCTCCCTGCTGGTGATCCACAGGGGTCGACCCGAGCCTTCTCGATTAGTGCGTATAACTTAATTTTTCTACTGCATCCAACACTGACTCTCAGTGTAGGCAGAACTGTTTAAGTGGCGAACAATGTGCCAAACTTCCAACCTGCCTGCTGGAGGCTGACGATGCGGCCTCTCTCAATCCAGCTGGGCAAGGGCTTGTCGAATTCGCCGTAGAGGCCAGCTACATGTTCTCTGATCTTGACTCTGTATCTCAGACTGCTCACACTGTTACTAATGCCTTATTCGGGGCCATACAGCTAGGAATTATGGAGGGACATTCATTTCAATAAGTGGCACATCGACGTAAGCAAATCTCATTAAACGCAAATGGGGCACATGTCAGGATATGGCGATACTGAGTGGCGACCTTCGTTGTACTTGTGCGATTCGTCCATGGTGGTTTTTTTTTTATGAGTGTATTTTAATTGGGAATTTAACTTAGTAGTTCAAATTTTCAACGTAAAACTTTAATTGTATCCCGACTGAAAGCTTACTCTTTATACTGATATGAATACTGAAATATTTTGTAATCAAAGGAATTAAAGAAAAGTTTTTGTTATTTGAAGATAAAATTCTAATGCTGTCTAATGTTTTATTAGCTGAAAGTTGGTGGTTATAAATCGTGGATAGTTAGACTATTTTAAAATTATATTATTGTTTGATCTTTTCAGAGATGTTATTTCATAATAGCCATATTGTCTTATGTGCAATTTTAGGTTTTTTCCTTAATTTATTTTATAATTGCGTGGTTAGAAATACAATTTTAGCGGTTTTCCATTATGCTGGTTAATGGTTATATTTAATTTGTATAGTGCAAAATATTTGTAATTATATGTACTGTTGATTTATCATTTTAAAACTTACGGGTTTTACAAAATTCTTTATCCAATGGGAATGATGTATTTTCGTATCAGTATAATATTTTGATGTTTGGCTTTAAGAGCAAGAGGAAATATAAGGTACCTTGTGTGAAGGTGATTGTGGGTACCCTCNGTCACTGGTTTTACAAAACTCTTTATCCAATGGGAATGATGTATTTTCGTATCAGCATAATATTTTGATGTTTGGCTTTAAGAGCAAGAGGAAATATAAGGTACCTTGTGTGAAGGTGATTGTGGGTACCCTCGAAGTCTTTCTGAGAGAGACTCTGGGAGCACTTGGCCGCTGCCACATTGTGTTGGGCTAAGTTGGCTTTGGATTAGAAGTTAGAGACTGATGCCATGTTATCACCAATCTGTAATATAATTTTTCAATAAGTTTAATTTTAACTGTTTCTGTAAGTTTTAATTTTAAATAGTATTTTGCTGTGAAGAAGTTAATACCATTTCACACTATCCAACTTTGCTTGAAAATAATTTCATATTTCATTGAATTCACATTATAAAACAATTTTATAGCTCGTTATAGTAATAATATTGTTCATATTTTCTTTAATGTTGATGAATGTCTGAAATTTATTCAAAAATTCTCTTTCTTAATATGTTATTTGATTGATTGATTAAATTTTTTCAGTTGTCAATCATATTTATTTCACAATTAAAAACGGAAATTGTAGCATTGTGACATATTTGTATTCGAGCTCTAAAATATATATTTCTTAATATTTTGTACAAATTGAGCGCGCAATAATAAAAATTATACTTGTTTTAATTCAACGGACTATTTTTTTAATTGTAAAGCAAATAATATTTTTTTGTAAAACGTCTCCCGATAAACAACTTATATGTTTCCTGAATACAGTTAATAAAATTGCACAGTGTTATGNTTTTTTTGTAAAACGTCTCCCGATAAACAACTTATATGTTTCCTGAATACAGTTAATAAAATTGCACAGTGTTATGATTTTGAATGAAAACTATTGATTACGATTAATATTTGGTCTTATGAGCTAATTTCCAGTAGCACCCAAAATATTATTTCAGAAATTGTTTAAGTGTTTCAGATATTTTATTACTTTTCTTGTTAGGATGTTGTTAACATTGAAGCTACGGATTTTCGGGCCCGCGGATAAAAGTTATCGGACGAGGAGCGGTCATATTTACCACCACAACCGCGCTGCCATCGCAGAGCGGGCTGATTCCATTTGCTCCCACCGGGCGTGTTTTTGGAAAGATTCCTCATTTCCATTCCCTCCGGCTGCCATTCAGTGCGAAGGCTTTTCAATGGGTCGTTTGTGTCCAGAGCTGGAGACGGAGACAGATGCGACGGAGAGAGATAGATAGTGGGAACGAGAGGGGGGCGGAAATAAAAGGTCCCTCATCGTTGTATGCGGAGGGCGGCCAGCCAGCCCTTTTCCACGGTTGTCCGAGCTGGTGACGTCTCCCCGGCTCCGGCCAATCCCCGCGCACAATGCGAGGATCGCTTCTCCGCTAAATTATTTCCGCATTAACCGGCGCGCCATTATTGCACTTTAATTATCTCGGCCCACAAAGCACCCGGCGACGAGGATGTAAAGGAAACATGGCTGTAGGAGAAGCAGCTTAAGTTATTGTGCGTGTGGCGAAAGTATACGTGAGGCTAATGGAATAAACACAAAACACAGGTGCCGTATGGGAATGGACTGTGCGGGCGAAAGGATGCAGTGTACTGTTCGACAAAATAACAAATGACTGTAACGACCGTAATGTGACGACTCGTAGATACGTTATTTTTAAAACACATTAAAAAAACCTAATTTCTGTAATTTTTAAAACTGCAATGTTAATTACCATTACCTTGTCTAAACCAATGCTCCTCAAAACACCTCCTTATACATAGGAAATAATCCTCGTTATGTTCAGCGCTAAACTTACTGGTTTCATATATGTGTCGTTTAGCAAAACATTATTTATGTGATATATTTTCCTTAATTTTGGATAATATGCACTGTCATGCAGTCTGAAATACATTGATGCACTAAATAATACGTATCACGGTATTGTGAAAATTGCATTAGCTTTATCGGTAATTCTTCTTCGCATAAATTTATTTCACTGTTTTAAGAAAGTTAAGCGCTGTACTTACCGTTGAAGGCAAGAGAAAAATTATTCACTTTTCATCAGTAATCCAAGACTGCAACCAATAACCAAGGGTGATAAGTGATAGCAATGTTAAATCAAGCATTTAATGAATTTTGTTTCATTTAATTTTACTTCAGCATTCAATTTTGTTTTCTAATGAAACAATTTACTATATTATAATCAGTTTTCTCTGATCACATAAGCTGTTTTGAATTTCATAAATCAACGTATATTAGAAGTAATGCTTTTTAATCTGGGATGTAAAATTTCGTATTTAGGGTACCTTTTTACAACAATTATAGTTCATTACCAAGATGCAAGGAGATGCCATATATAATAATGCTTCAGGAGTGTCCTTTTTTCTTTCAGCCTTTTTTTTAGGGCTACCTAACCAATACGGTAAAAACATAAAACTGGATATCTGTATGTACTGCTTACCAAGCAAACAATCGGTATCAAGACAACAACTGAAGAAAATTCGCAAGATTCTTAATTTGTANGTATGTACTGCTTACCAAGCAAACAATCGGTATCAAGACAACAACTGAAGAAAATTCGCAAGATTCTTAATTTGTTAACACTATTGACCACAGTATTCGAGAGTCTATAACGAAACATAAAAGTTAGAACTCAATTGCACGCACATAGGTAGTCATTCATTGGCAAGGGAACCAGATACGTCTTTCCACTTTTAACGTTTGTAAATATAACTAGAAAAATAATGGCGAAAGTAACAGGCAAACTAAATATTACTTGCAGTAACTATTGAAAGAAATTTAATTTAAATGAAACTTATCCGGGTTATAATTACAGTAAGACCGTTAAAAAAAGAAGGCTGTGGCAACTCGACACCACTTTGATCTAAATAGATTGGGAAAGGGTGGAAGAGGGGGAGAGATCTCAATTTCACGCTCACCTAACAATTCTCAGTAAAAACAAACTAACCCAATAAAAAAAAACATGGTTGGGAACACTGCCGTATGTGTTAAAATCGGCGAAAGAAGTGTTACGTATAAGCAACGTAAATATTGCACGCATTGAGCACGTTGCTCTACTTCTAAACACATTAAAGTTATTTGTTCCGAATTATTTGTAAAACAGATCTTGGCGAAGTTCATTGGAACGCCGTATTAAGGCGGGAGAGGCAGTGAAGCCAACTTTAGGTTAAGGCATGGATATTTTCCATTTTTGAAGTGTACTGTAAGATCATGTTAATCTTGCTTTGTAAGACGCCTATGGATTAACTTTTTGGCATAAGGCAGCGATGTAAATAAACCAGAATGTAAAGAAATCTCATCCAAAAAGCCACACTCGTGCGACAAGGTAGCTGTACTGATGGTCGTTCGCACCCAGCTCCAAGCAGGACTCCACCTACAGGCATCCGATCGTTGTTATACTGATTCCGAGTCATATTCCTAATGGTTCGTCGTCTTTATCCCAGTTGCACATGACCGCNATCCGATCGTTGTTATACTGATTCCGAGTCATATTCCTAATGGTTCGTCGTCTTTATCCCAGTTGCACATGACCGCGGGAGGTTCAATCAAGCAGAATGCGTGATCTGTGGTTGGTGACATCCCGGTCCACACCTCAAGATCCTTTGTGTCGTCGGTCGTAATATGCCCACTTCATATGAAGGCATTGTAAGTGATTATGAAAATCACATAATCCATATCTGAAAGAACGTATGACAGCAGCAATATACTTTTAACCTGAACACATCTTACTGGAGGCCGATAAGTGGTGGAAGTAAGGCACGTTAAGAGGGGCGTAACGAGGAATTTACTTTGGTTCAAAAATTATTTGTAACCAATGGGCTAATAAACAGAGACGCCNTTAAGAGGGGCGTAACGAGGAATTTACTTTGGTTCAAAAATTATTTGTAACCAATGGGCTAATAAACAGAGACGCCATTACAAAATGCTATAAACATCCTTCATGTTCAAGGGGGGATCTCACAAACAAATGCAGCTGTATTCTGCCTTTGTCCTTAAACAGTGTCTCACAGGAACATTGCGACAAATTTCTAGGCGCGANAACTACAAAATGCTATAAACATCCTTCATGTTCAAGGGGGGATCTCACATTTCTTAAATTAAAAAACAAATGCAGCTGTATTCTGCCTTTGTCCTTAAACAGTGTCTCACAGGAACATTGCGACAAATTTCTAGGCGCGATAGGTAAAGCAATGAGGAACAACTTTTGTCCGAAAACGCATGTCCGTAGACGCCCGTTTAGACGCTAAGCATATTTATACAAGTTATAATGCCTGGCAGGTTGGTATTTCGCGTTGCTAACAACAGAAACCAGCTGCCTACTTCCCAGGAAACAACGGTATTTGATGTAGTGCTGTATGGTGGTGGTAATAAGAAGTAGGTGGACGTTTGTAGGTTACAATACTTTATTGACTGCCTGTTACAAATTTCCATACGTTAACTTAAAGCAGGTGCTCAAAATGGCGGCCATCCGCTTTATTGCAGACATTGCAACGCCGATCCATTGCCTGGCGGACCCTTTCGAAGATGCCAGGAGTGGTTTTAACCAGGTTGCATGCCACCTGTATTCGCTCTACAAGAACATCGCGGTTCTCCACAGGCGTAGAGTACATATCACTCTTTATGTGGCGCCACAGGAAGAAATCGACTAGCATGAGATAGGGTGACCGTGGTGACCATGGCACAATGCCACCTTTCCCAATCCATATAAAACCAAACGTGTCGGTGAGCTGTTGGCGAACACAACGGTTGAAATGCGGTGGGGCGCCATCATGTTGAAACCACATGTTGACTCGTATATATAGTCGCACATCTAGAAGCTGGGGTAGTTCGTTTGCCGGAACGTTGTGATACGCCTAGCAGTCCAAGCCGACTGGAAGAAAAGAGGGTCCAATAACTTGATCGTGGAAAATGCCAACCCACACGTTCACCGCAAACTGTTGTTGATGTATGGCCACCACTGCACGTGGATTCTCATCTGCCCACACGTGTCTGTTGTGGGTACTGAAACAGCCGTCTCTCGTAAAACACGCTTCGTCTGTAAACAACACACACGATGCAAACTCGGGCTCGGCAATGCACTGCTGCATAAACCACTGTACGAACCGCATACGGAGATCGAAGTCAGCTGCTCCAAGAGTATGTACCTTTTGCACGTGGAATGGATGTAGTCTGTGCTGACGGAGCACTCTCCACACGGCGGTGTGGCTGACGTCCATAACGTGAGCGGTCACACGTGTGCTTGTGAACGGGTTCGCCTCAACTCTGTCCAGTATTTTCTCTTCAAAATGCAGCGTACGAACACCTCTTGCCCTGAGCCCCTCATGCGGTGGATGCAAGGTCCCATACTCGCGCAGCCGCAGATGTAGTCTCTGGACAGTGTGCGATGTGACTGCCGTCTGTTGAGGAAGCGTTCCTGGTAAAGATGTGCTGCTACGCCCACACAGCAGGTATTTTCACCCCACAGCATATGCAATATACATATCCACCAGTTGTGACGATGAATAAACGTCCATGACCTAGTCTGGTGTACGAAGCGCAGTTACGGTTACCACGCAACTGTTTCGACTCAGGCGGCGACAACAACGTACGTATGTGTAATGGAATGTGGTGAAGGAAGGACGCAATGAACTGCGCACAGCACATGTGGTCCAATGCTGCTTGCGTGCTTTTGATGCTGCCTACCTCTTCAGGACGGAGGCGAGATTCGATAACCGGCCCTCACGTTCATTAACTATAGATGACTGCGTTATCGACAGCGAGAATGTGATACGCGCTCCGCGGACTGCCCACCTCCCAGGCACGTGGAACTATTTTACAACGACACCTTAGTCTCAACGGAGCGTCTCTGGATGTCCGTTCTCTGGCAAAATTTGTTCCTCATTACATTATCCACACCCCTAGAAGTTTGTCGCAATGATCCTGTGACAACCTGTATATTACTCCTCATAAATATGCACCCAGGTACAGTCTTTCAACAATCACACGATAGGCCACAATTGTTGCATGTGTCTATGGAATGCCAATGCCATGTTGAGGTGCTCTTGTGGCCAGCAAAGTCCCCCAATCTGCCCTCGATAGAAAACGTGCGGGATCAGCTCGGACATAAACTCCTACCCTGTGCATATATGCTGGATGTCAAGAGCCATTTATGAAAGCTGCGAGCCGATTTGCCTCAGAAGAGGATACAACAGCTGTACTACTCCCTTCCGAATAGAATCGGCTCATGTATTCAGATCTGAGGGGGTGCTTTTTTTTTTTTTTGTAGATATAAAACCAGCAGTATATCCGCACTGCCAACTTAGTAATCCTTGTGATTACTCCAATAAAGTCACATGAGCTCTAAACATGTTCAGTTTCATTTCATTTTCACCACTCCTTATTGGTGGTTATTTTTTATTCATGAATGTATTTTGACTTTAGCAAAAATCAGAGGAAGTTGAAGTTAAATTGAATAATCTTTATCTCGCTTCTTTATGTTGAAAGACTAATAAAAATGCAGTTTACAAACTAAATTATCTTAAACGTAGATCTATGAAATATACACATTTTGGCTTACCCGGGAGTCCAAACTGGAATCTCAAGTCCCGAATGAGTGATAAAGTTTTTGAATACGGAAGTTCCGCATACGATTATCGGGAGTGAACCGGGAATCGATCCTGAGTCGCCTTGGTGTAAGGCCAGTGCACTTACTACGCTATCATCTTGGCCTCATTTTGAAATGTAAAAATAAATTTAATTCTTTTGGTTGCGGATTGGATAGCTTAACACGTATGTAGTATATATTCATAAGTAATTTTTGTCAAATTAAATTCCTAATATTTCAAATAAATATTCCCCTGTTTGGTTTTTCTTGTTCTCATCGCAGTGAATTACGTTTTCACAGTTTTGTGCAGCGAGGTTTGTGCCATATAATAATTTAAAAGCATTTTATATTATTTAATGAAATAAATAAGGGTACTATACCTAAAATAAATTTTACCATAAAATTATGTATTCTTAGTAGAGCTTAACCTTGAGAAAACTTGATAGACTTGCATATCTGATATCGGTATATCTGGAAAAAAGAGACCCATCAAATATAAAGTGATAGAACAACGTAAAATATTATATATAGTCCATTCATGGTTACTTCCAACTGTTCTGAAGCGCTGGTTTAATTCTGCTTTCAGGCAATTCCTCCGCCTGATGCAAATAAAATTTAACCGAGACTAGAAATATACACCAAAGCGACAACGCACTCATTCGTGCGCACTCAGTGGGATAATATTTTGCATGAGATCTATATCTCACTAGGCATTACCAAAAGACCTATTTTCTGCCTAATTTTATTCGTATTATCATAAATGAAATATAATTTATGAATGGAATTCAAGTAAGAGTTCAGTTTAACCAAAAATAATGTACGTTTATGTTAAGAGAAGTATAAAACGCTTGTAATACACGACGTATTTACGAAACAACCAAGCATGTCGTACATGAGATTATTTTTGAGAGGTTTGATTCAAAAAGTGTGAAGAAACCGCGAATACAGTATACTCGTTATTTAGTCACGTGTTGTAGCCGTAAACTGTTTTAGTTTGTAGCACATATAACTTTCCTACGTAGAGTACATAAATTCTGTTCTAAGATTTTGTTAAGACGGAAATGTTTTCCTGGATAACTTGGGAACTGAGTGTGAAACTAACATCGAAAAATTTGATTTACGCTCATATGGTGAGGAGGCCGTACTGGTCAAATTACCATCACAGTTTTCAGCATGAACCANGAAAAATTTGATTTACGCTCATATGGTGAGGAGGCCGTACTGGTCAAATTACCATCACAGTTTTCAGCATGAACCAATTTCTGAGAGTACAGTTGGCAACCGTGAGGCATTAAACTCTGTTTTATTTTATAATGTTCTGTTATCCAAGGCCGAGACCCATAAGAAATTGCGTTTGTACTACAGCTTTCCGCTTCAGAATACACAACGGGTGAGCCGTTTTTAAGTTATGTTTTTTATTGTTATGTTCGTGAACCACCGCCGGCCACCGCTATACTCCTGCATCAGTTAACCCGCAGTTATAAGGCGGGGTAGTCAATAATAAACTATTAGAAAATTTAGGTTAAGCGTCTAGTAACTAAACAATTTCAGCAGGTAAAAGTCAAATGTACCATGCACGGGTATTAAAGGGGGTAAATTCGTTGTCATTTTAACAGATAATATTTAATATATAATAGCAGGGAAAGTTATGGGTCTATGAATACGTACACCTTCACACACAATCTTTCTTGGTATTTTGTTTTATCAGAAAGCAGCAACGCTTTAACCAAGTTAATGTAACGGAGTTAAAAATGTTTCCANTTTCTTGGTATTTTGTTTTATCAGAAAGCAGCAACGCTTTAACCAAGTTAATGTAACGGAGTTAAAAATGTTTCCAAGTAAATAACACAGTTTATGGCGAAAGATCGTGATATGTGTGACGATGTCTCCCAGACGCGCAGGCAGTAATGGTACCCAGAACCGCGCTTTTACGTTCGCGAAGAAGAAGAGAAAGAAATTAAAGCTCCCGCTGAGAAGATATGGAAGAGACTAAATTTTCCTTGATCACTGATAAAGCTTCTGTTGCTATATAGATAGCTTACGCATCTGAATTCATTTCGGCGATGGAAAGACGAGTGATGAATGATCNAAAGCTTCTGTTGCTATATAGATAGCTTACGCATCTGAATTCATTTCGGCGATGGAAAGACGAGTGATGAATGATCCGGCAAAAGGCTGCATCGTTCTGAAATACTGGCGTGGGTGCCACCGTAATGTGTGTATACAAATGCGTGTACACTGTAAAAAAATGTATGAATTTTTAAAAGTGCAAGTGACTTGAACTAAATATTACGGTACGTTAATGTGAAATTTTTAAACTAATGCTCTATTTTAACAAGTAAGTANAACGTGCGGGATCAGCTCGGACATAAACTCCTACCCTGTGCATATATGCTGGATGTCAAGAGCCATTTATGAAAGCTGCGAGCCGATTTGCCTCAGAAGAGGATACAACAGCTGTACTACTCCCTTCCGAATAGAATCGGCTCATGTATTCAGATCTGAGGGGGTGCTTTTTTTTTTTTTGTAGATATAAAACCAGCAGTATATCCGCACTGCCAACTTAGTAATCCTTGTGATTACTCCAATAAAGTCACATGAGCTCTAAACATGTTCAGTTTAATTTCATTTTCACCACTCCTTATTGGTGGTTCTTTTTTGTTCATGAATGTATTTTGACTTTAGCAAAAATCAGAGGAAGTTGAAGTTAAATTGAATAATCTTTATCTCGCTTCTTTATGTTGAAAGACTAATAAAAATGCAGTTTACAAACTAAATTATCTTAAACGTAGATCTATGGAATATACACATTTCGGCTTACCCGGGAGTCCAAACTGGAATCTCAAGTCCCGAATGAGTGATAAAGTTTTTGAATACGGAAGTTCTGCATACGATTATCGGGAGTGAACCGGGAATCGATCTTGAGTCGCCTTGGTGTAAGGCCAGTGCACTTACTACGCTATCATCTTGGCCTCATTTTGAAATGTAAAAATAAATTTAATTCTTTTGGTTGCGGATTGGATAGCTTAACACGTATGTAGTATATATTCATAAGTAATTTTTGTCAAATTAAATTCCTAATATTTCAAATAAATATTCCCCTGTTTGGTTTTTCTTGTTCTCATCGCAGTGAATTACGTTTTCACAGTTTTGTGCAGCGAGGTTTGTGCCATATAATAATTTAAAAGCATTTTATATTATTTAATTAAATAAATAAGGGTACTATACCTAAAATAAATTTTACCATAAAATTATGTATTCTTAGTAGAGCTTAACCTTGAGAAAACTTGATAGACTTGCATATCTGATATCGGTATATCTGGAAAAAAGAGACCCATCAAATATAAAGTGATAGAACAACGTAAAATATTATATATAGTCCATTCATGGTTACTTCCAACTGTTCTGAAGCGCTGGTTTAATTCTGCTTTCAGGCAATTCCTCCACCTGATGCAAATAAAATTTAATCGAGACTAGAAATATACACCAAAGCGACAACGCACTCATTCGTGCGCACTCAGTGGGATATTTTGCATGAGATCTATATCTCACTAGGCATTACCAAAAGACCTATTTTCTGCCTAATTTTATTCGTATTATCATAAATGAAATATAATTTATGAATGGAATTTAAGTAAGAGTTCAGTTTAACCAAAAATAATGTATGTTTATGTTAAGAGAAGTATAAAACGCTTGTAATACACGACGTATTTACGAAACAACCAAGCATGTCGTACATGGGATTATTTTTGAGAGGTTTGATTCAAAAAGTGTGAAGAAACCGCGAATACAGTATACTCGTTATTTAGTCACGTGTTGTAGCCGTAAACTGTTTTAGTTTGTAGCACATATAACTTTCCTACGTAGAGTACATAAATTCTGTTCTAAGATTTTGTTAAGGCGGAAATGTTTTCCTGGATAACTTGGGAACTGAGTGTGAAACTAACATAGAAAAATTTGATTTACGCTCATATGGTGAGGAGGCCGTACTGGTCAAATTACCATCACAGTTTTCAGCATGAACCAATTTCTGAGAGTACAGTTGGCAACCGTGAGGCATTAAACTCTGTTTTATTTTCTAATGTTCTGTTATCCAAGGCCGAGACCCATAAGAAATTGCGTTTGTACTACAGCTTTCCGCTTCAGAATACACAACGGGTGAGCCGTTTTTAAGTTATGTTTTTTATTGTTATGTTCGTGAACCACCGCCGGCCACCGCTATACTCCTGCATCAGTTAACCCGCAGTTATAAGGCGGGGTAGTCAATAATAAACTATTAGAAAATTTAGGTTAAGCGTCTAGTAACTAAACAATTTCAGCAGGTAAAAGTCAAATGTACCATGCACGGGTATTAAAGGGGGTAAATTCGTTGCCATTTTAACAGATAATATTTAATATATAATAGCAGGGAAAGTTATGGGTCTATGTATACGTACACCTTCAAACACAATTTTTCTTGGTATTTTGTTTTATCAGAAAGCAGCAACGCTTTAACCAAGTTAATGTAACGGAGTTAAAAATGTTTCCAAGTAAATAACACAGTTTATGGCGAAAGATCGTGATATGTGTGACGATGTCTCCTAGACGCGCACGCAGTAATGGTACCCAGAACCGCGCTTTTACGTTCGCGAAGAAGAAGAGAAAGAAATTAAAGCTCCCGCTGAGAAGATATGGAAGAGACTAAATTTTCCTTGATCACTGATAAAGCTTCTGTTGCTATATAGATAGCTTACGCATCTGAATTCATTTCGGCGATGGAAAGACGAGTGATGAATGATTCGGCAAAAGGCTGCATCGTTCTGAAATACTGGCGTGGGTGCCACCGTAATGTGTGTATACAAATGCGTGTACACTGTAAAAAAAATGTATGAATTTTTAAAAGTTCAAGTGACTTGAACTAAATATTACGGTACGTTAATGTGAAATTTTTAAACTAATGCTCTATTTTAACAAGTAAGTACTGTGGATTTCGAGGTTACTATAAATATGAAGCTATATGAGCAATCTTGTATATTCCACAAAATAATGTGTTGTAAATATACAACATTTCAGTTGCAAAATCACAGTAAGATCTTTGGCAACTAGTTTCTATTCAATTATTTGTAAAATGTACAAAAAATTTTACTGTGTATTTAACTGAGTGGTAGAATTTATATGCAACATATTTCGTGAAACAAAAATATAATGCTTCATTCGCGGATGTCAAAAATTCGAAAATTAAAAATTCTAAAATCCAGAGGACAAATGCATGATTGTAAGAAGAAGGGTTCAAACGTTTGACCTAGGCTTCTGTTTCCTAGGGATTCAACCAATCAACCGCACTATTGTATGCGAAATATCATTAGCTTATAGACTTGTATAGATGCGGAAAATATTTCTCTCGGCTGTCTCTGGTTTAGTTTTCATCAGGATGCGATCAAAATACCTGTGTAAAAATTGTTATGGCTATAATCCAGAGGCTGTTTTCCATTTCAAAATGGAATTAAACGATTCCGTTCATTGGCGCATAACGAGTTAATCTGATAAAACCTTGTCAGGATTTTGTGATTTATAGACAATCCGTCGGTATTGGTATATCGTATTTTCTTTCCAACTGGGTAACATAAAATTTAATGACTTGTTCGCATGTTATCCTCCACATTATATCCCTCAGTTATGAAGTTCTACACACACTGCAGCAGTTTTATAGTTGCCTGATANGCATGTTATCCTCCACATTATATCCCTCAGTTATGAAGTTCTACACACACTGCAGCAGTTTTATAGTTGCCTGATAGATCAAACTGCCTGTCGTGAAACAAACTCGGAGAAAAGAAACTCAAAAGCATTATCCAAAAAGCAATAACTGTGATCTGCTTGTTACAGAATTAAACCACAAATAAAATAACTACCAGACCATTCTTTACTATCAAAAGGTTACCTAACGAACATTTTTGACAGTTTGTTGCCTTATATTTTTAGCATTATATATACTAGTTTTTCTGTAATTTTAACATTACCACAAAATATTNTGACAGTTTGTTGCCTTATATTTTTAGCATTATATATACTAGTTTTTCTGTAATTTTAACATTACCACAAAATATTACTGGCTTTACTCAACGGAAAGAATTTAATGTTTCATTATAAAAATGCAGACAGAATATAGAAATCTGAATCATGTGACATATATTACAGTGATTTGAAATAAACTCCATTCTAATGTAGTATATTAATTATAGAACAAGGTCTATAAAAATCTTTCTTGTTAGTACCACCAATTTTTCTACCCAGACTCTTAGCGACAAACAGCACTTGTATACCAAAGTTTAACGGATGNGACAGTTTGTTGCCTTATATTTTTAGCATTATATATACTAGTTTTTCTGTAATTTTAACATTACCACAAAATATTTCTGGCTTTACTCAACGGAAAGAAATTAATGTTTCATTATAAAAATGCAGACAGAATATAGAAATCTGAATCATGTGACATATATTACAGTGATTTGAAATAAACTCCATTCTAATGTAGTATATTAATTATAGAACAAGGTCTATAAAAATCTGTCTTGTTAGTACCACCAATTTTTCTACCCAGACTCTTAGCGACAAACAGCACTTGTATACCAAAGTTTAACGGATGNTCTTGTTAGTACCACCAATTTTTCTACCCAGACTCTTAGCGACAAACAGCACTTGTATACCAAAGTTTAACGGATGCAGAAACTAATATCTATGGAAACAAACTTGCTATAATGTTGTTATTATTTTTCATTAACGTTAAAAACATTTAGACGTAATGCTTTAAAAAGTGTAATAATCAACTTTGTTCCAGTTTACTGTATTGTAAATCACTTTCTTTTGCAAACAATTATATAAAATTTTACTTCAGGTTGAAGGACGAGTTGATGGCATGAGAGACTAAGGTGAATTTATAATAAAAGCGAGAAAGATTAATAAAAGCAAAATATAATTAGAAATTAGCTATAAATCATTAAAACAAGAGACTTTCATAGTTTAGTATTTCTGATTTGAATCACGCTTTGTAAAGCGTTTTGTAAATAAGTAACACCTTAAATTATATGCCGTTAGCTAATGAAGTTAAAGGCGGATGCGACGATTGGCATATCATGTTTGTTTATATATATATATAAACAAACATGATATGCCAATCGTCGCATCCGCCTTTAACTTCATTAGCTAACGGCATATAATTTAAGGTGTTANATATATATATATATAACCTTTAAAATAATAAGGGGATAATGTCCCAAAGATGTCCGCACGCTGGGCACCATTGAAGTGCCTTGCATGTAGATAAGATGAGGAATAATATGATCCGTGATCTGGTGTCGTTTTTATCTACCCGCGCTTGAAGGTAATCAAAACAAAAATGGCAGGCGGTGTCATTAACAGTTTGCTCTGCTTCTGTAATATACAGGATAGTTGTTTTTAAATGTCCTATACTCATTTTAGTGAATTGTATGTTATTGTTTTGTAGGCATTTCAAGCTAGAAGCGGAGATCGCGTCTATGAACTGGAAGGTCATGTGGCAGGACATAAAGTTCGTCCCTCACGGAAAGGAACGAGGTAGCGTCTACAGCATCGCGAAGAGGAACAGCCAGTTGGTAAGTTTCTTATAACTGTTCCGACAGATCACATACTCTACATCTCAGCACAAGCAGAAGAAAAACGAAAATATATTTGTGCTTTCTCAATTTTACTATAAGAATTTTTAACTACTTAGTTGGAATTAACAGAGATTTCAGAATGGCAGGAAAACGTAGCAACAAAATAATTTTAAGTTTAAGAAACCCCACACAATGATAATTTTCAAAATTACAGAGGAACGCGATAAGGATGAAAATATTTCTTATCGGTTCTACTAAGAAAAATAATTTTTAGTTAACTATTAACAAGAGTTTTAAAAAATGTCTAGGTTGGTTTTGGTATATAATATCTCCTCTTATGTGGCCTAGTGGGTATTATTTTTATTTCCTAAATTATATTCAATTATGTTGAATACCGTGCACAGTTAGTAGAAAATTCCGTATAAACTAACATTAATGTAAACAAATAAGGATACAGGGCCGAGCATTATATTCACGATCTCGCGAAACGACGTGCAGACCTCCCAGATACCTGCCAGTTATTCACACACATGTCACACTTTATATACATTTTTGTTCCATCAAGGGCGTAAATGATACTCAGAACACTCGCGACTGCCAAACATGAGAAATGATTTGGTTAAATTTTCGTTAATTAACTATTGTTGTTATTGAGTGACGTAAATTTATGCTGCTTATATGTACAAGTGCATTCTACTTGCAAGCAGACTACCTAGTAGAATATCAGTGGCGCGTCTGTGGCAAGGGGATCTGGGATAGGAGCCACGCGCGGCCAGCCGCCATGTTGTGACGTCACCCAACCACCATATTGGATCCAGGTCACCTTTGACCTTCATCCGTGACCTTTACCTTGACCTTCACCCTTGACCTTTACCTTGCCCATGTACGTGCTCGGGAGAAAATAAAATGACTGCGTTGATAGGCTTGTGACAGCAGTTTCTTCCAGTTTGAAAACGTATAGGCTTTATAATGCAACAAGGCCGGTTAACGTTCTTATATAATTGAATTGTTACATATAGTGTTAAACTTATGATGGTATGATTCAGTAAGTGTATCATATTCATGAGTGAATTTTTGTTGTTACCAATTATTTTAACTTTCGTTCATTTAATAATCAATTCATGTTTCTAAGAAAAGGCATTTGGTTTGCACGTGTAGGTTTCCAGTTATACACATTTATATAAGCCAACATACAATTGTTTATGTAACCAAAATAATATATTTTTAACTCAATTCACGGTTACTTCACACGTTCCTGAAGCCCTGCTTTAGGTTTTACTTTCAGGTGCTGATAACGTATACTACATATAAACAAAACCATTGTCATGTGGCTTCTGTGTTTAAACCATCAAATGCTTTGTTTACATTGTAATTTTCAACTCCTTAGCATTGCAGTCGTATTTCAAATAGCGCAACTTGAACGTTTACAATTTTCGACCATATTTAAGTCGGTTTTATGACTTAACTGTGTACGTGTTATTAAAATATACGTGGTACCCACTATATTGTTCATTACTCAAATTACACGTTAATAAATTATCTTAGCTATGTTTAACTATTGGGGGGAGGGGGAGTACAGAAGGTATTTAACCCCTCGTTATTGACGTGGGTTAGGTTACTGATAAAAGACAAGTCTNGGGGGGAGGGGGAGTACAGAAGGTATTTAACCCCTCGTTATTGACGTGGGTTAGGTTACTGATAAAAGACAAGTCTGAGCCAAACAAATGTTTAAACGAGTATACAATACAACAAAATAAAGAGGAAAAATTTTGCACAAAATACGTCTCCCTTATTTTATCACGTTACCTTAGCGGCGACAAACAGGATGACGGCTAACATTTTAAACAATCTTGTGGACGCACACTGTACCGTAATTTTTATTCTGATCGTATTTTTTATCCGTCGTTTTATTAGGCTTATTATTTTTTCCTGAATGTTCTTTAGCTGTCTGAGCACTGTATTGGGGCGCTGAAAAGTATGCAGTTCACTAAAATGTATAAGCACGCTGCATATTGTGTTTCAAACACCAAGTGCTAGTTACGAAGTTGTGATAGATTAACAGACGTAGCCTTTAAATAAATTATATAGTCGTAAATGTCATTCAAGGTCAAAAACAAACCTCGTACGTCCAACACTCGCCTTCACACACAGACAACGTAAGGCCCAATGGCAACGGTAAATACGTTAGAAAAATCCATCCGCCCAACCAAACCGATACAAGACAAAATAGTTTTAAACCGACAGTTAAAAAAAACACATTTATCACAACGTTTTTACTTGATTAGATAGGTTAAACGCATGTGCACAATTTTTATTTAATAATTTAAGTATTCCTTTTTGTAAGAAATAAACAGACACAGCAGTCTCCAATTATGTTGCCTAATTTAATAGTCTTAACCATGCCGCCTTTACAGTTGAATCAAAATTGAATAAGTATTTAACATTATAATCACATTTTAATTATTTATCACTAATCCAGACACCATTATTTATTATATAAGTATAAAATCTGGTAAAATGGAAAACATAAAACTACCGTTCTCCTGCTACAAGCGTTGAGAAACGTAAAACAAATGAATAAATAAAATAAAAACGCGCTCTACCTAAAGTTTTTTCCTTCGTGGAAAAAAAAGCGAAGAGACAAGAACCTATGCACCGCATTTAGCGCTGATCAGAGAACAAGAAAATAAATATTTCTAATTATTAATAATGAAATACGATTCTACCAGTGCTACGTGAAATGTAAATGTTTCAATGAGACATTTAGAAGACATTAAGCGTACGTACCAACAACCAATTTAATAAAATTTTACATGCGAACTATTTATTACAAGCCGTTGTCGACAATGCACTGCTGCCACTGTTTTTAATTCCGTTTGATTACGAAGTATATATTATAATTTACTAGCGAACCGGCCCGGCTTCGCCCGGTAACAATTTAGATTTTACAGCGATTCTTTGAAAGACAAAATNATAATTTACTAGCGAACCGGCCCGGCTTCGCCCGGTAACAATTTAGATTTTACAGCGATTCTTTGAAAGACAAAAATTGTTACTGTGGGTCATCCTTAAAAGATAAACATATGCTATCGCAGACTTTTCTGTAGACCTTTTTGAGAGCNTACTGTGGGTCATCCTTAAAAGATAAACATATGCTATCGCAGACTTTTCTGTAGACCTTTTTGAGAGCTACAATTATGTAGCACATTACATAATTTGATGTATCTCTTATGGTTTAGTCAGTTCAAGACATGTAAGCGCCCTAAAAGCGGGTTTTTACGACTTGATTACAAACTGTTAGACATTTATCTACTATCCTTACATTAAATAAAAATGTATTCACCAAAACCTCCCTCAAGAAATTATCTAAATGATTTTTAAAATTGCATCAAAATCCATTAAGTAGTTTAGAAGTACTAAGCGAATACACAGACAGACGCGGATAAGCGACNGCATCAAAATCCATTAAGTAGTTTAGAAGTACTAAGCGAATACACAGACAGACGCGGATAAGCGACTTTGTTTTACACTATTTACAGATTGGCAAGATATAAGTGATAGTTTCGTTCAATCAAAAATAGAATGCTTTAATATNTTTGTTTTACACTATTTACAGATTGGCAAGATATAAGTGATAGTTTCGTTCAATCAAAAATAGAATGCTTTAATATTACTAAAAGTATTACATTTTGGTTGTTTATTATTATTATTTTTAAATACAGGCAAGTATGTTACACCTACGGTAATTTTTCTAACTTTCGATTCGAAAAGTGCGAAGAGCTCGTGAATGGAGTACAGACAGTTCGTGGGCTCAGGAATCTTAAGGGCAAGCACTATATTTTATAAAGGGCTGTTTTTGCTTACCGCTTGGATCCCACCCGAGCACAGAAATCCGCGCTGGAAGCAGCGTCAATCCAGTAGCTTATGTTCATCCTCAGACCACGGCTGAGGAGGCCGAAAGCGAGTTGGTGTGTAGTATAATCCTCTGAACCCATACATCCCCAACTCTCGGTTACATCTAATACATAGAAATAATATTAAAAATAAAATACTCTCGTTATAGCGTTTGCAAGCAGCTCATTCAAAATACTAATACATCCAATTTCTTTTCTTAATTTTTAAAATTTAAATAGGAAGCAAACAACAAAAATGGAACGATTCTCAAGAGCACCACTTTTATTCAGGGCTCGTCTTTTAAAAGAAACTATGGGTAGAATTTTCTCATGGGACAACAAATTTATGCGTGTGTGTATACATATATTCACACATATGGATAGGCGTGTGTGTATGTCTTGTTTGTAATGTTCTATTTACACTAACATTAACTTTAATATCATATTGAACCTTTAAGACTTATTTTCCATCATCATGCCAAAAGTTTTGTATCCTTTTAGAATCAGATATAATAAAATAATTTTATAAATAGGATACTCCAATTTCTACAATGTGGCANAGTTTTGTATCCTTTTAGAATCAGATATAATAAAATAATTTTATAAATAGGATACTCCAATTTCTACAATGTGGCCAATGACACAGTTTGAAGGAAGTGCTATTCTAAATTTACATTATTTTTATACGTTACTTTGGAGTATTTCAAATTGATAATTTGGCTGCTCTCCCTTGCGTAATAATCTATTGAAGGTCCTCTGCAAAGTATATGGCAAAATGTATATTTGAAAAACAATCTCAAATTTTACTTGGTGTTTNATCTATTGAAGGTCCTCTGCAAAGTATATGGCAAAATGTATATTTGAAAAACAATCTCAAATTTTACTTGGTGTTTTATTGATGAAAAATTAAGTTTTCTTGGTGAACCTTCGTACAGCAGTTTACGTAGGATGAAACGTACGTAAGGACACCTCAATATTAAGGCAACTTGGTGCAAGGACAGGCGGTAGCCAGCGAACCGCTAGACATAATAAATGAACTAAGAGTATTATGATTTAGATGGTTCGGGTGCAAGAGGCTGGGGTTCTGAAGCCGCAGCCGATCGACAGCCATNAACTAAGAGTATTATGATTTAGATGGTTCGGGTGCAAGAGGCTGGGGTTCTGAAGCCGCAGCCGATCGACAGCCATCTTATGACGTCACCCTACCGCCATATTGGATCTGGGTGACCTTGACCTTATGCCCGTTCCCATGACCTTTAATGATCCTAAATAAAAAAAACACAAAAATCTTACAATTATGAAAAAATTAAAAAAATTCTAAAATGTTCAAAAAATATTAAAATATTAAAAAAAAATTTTTTTAATGTTTTCAAAATGTATTAAAATCGTAAAAAATTTGTAAAAAATTATAAAAATGTATTTAAAAAATAAANTTTTTTAATGTTTTCAAAATGTATTAAAATCGTAAAAAATTTGTAAAAAATTATAAAAATGTATTTAAAAAATAAAACCGCCTAGAATGCATTTACAGACCATTGAGGCTGGTAGCAGGCCTATGACAAACTGAAAATAACTGCACTTTTACAGATTCTGAACTGCATGGTTGTCAAGTAACCTCAGTTAGCATACGTGCTTCAGTGCTGTTTTCTCACGCTCACACCTGCATGGTGTGGACCGTGAAGTGTTTGCGCATGTGCATGCATGGGAAACAGACATAATGCTCTGTCATTCTGCTCTGCCGACCGTCATGTTGTGTTGTCCCCCAAGGACGTGACCAGGACCACATGCCAATGGCCTTGAATGAGCTTAAACACAAAAATTCGCAAAATTCTCNGTCCCCCAAGGACGTGACCAGGACCACATGCCAATGGCCTTGAATGAGCTTAAACACAAAAATTCGCAAAATTCTCTAAAAAAAATTTTAAAAATTAGAAAATTAAAAAAAATAAATAAATAAAAATTTACAAAAATTTATTTTAAAAATACATTTACGGAGGCTTTCCTACCACCACCCTCGCCAATTTTCATTAATTTCTTAGTCGGCCCCCTTCCAGCCCCCCTTCTTCAGTATTATGATTCAGAAGTAGTTTCTATCGGAGAAATTTACGCCACACATTTTGTAGACAAAAGAAGGGCGAACAAAGTGTGTTGCCAACTCTATATCTGAGTTTTGGATAGGTTGCTGTGTTTTGAGAGTATAGAAATACACTACAAAGTACTTTGCAACCTTAAAACTTAAATTACCATGATTTTAACACATAATAAATAATGACGGAATACCGAAAACAAAGTTACATTGTGCAAATAAATTAACGAAATTAAGAATTTCGAACACCAGAAGTTTGTGGTTTCGGAACAGTTATTGAATCTTGACAGTGTGTTAAATAGATAACTCAATATAATCTCCATGAATTTTCTTAGTTGGCTCACAACTTTATAGAAAACACGGGTTACGTTGAAAAAACATGAAGATTGAGAAGTAAGATCTAGCTTTGCATTAATTTTAAATAAACGAATATTTTAAATTGTTTCCAAAATAGGATGAACCTTAACAAGGTGTAACACTTTAGTGGCAAACTAAACAACTGCCACGGCCGGTTAAATAGCAACCATAAATATAGTGCACTTTCTCATGGTATATTGTTAGGACTGGATAGCAGTCAGTATGAACCTGTTTCTTCATGTCGTATNGTCCCCCAAGGACGTGACCAGGACCACATGCCAATGGCCTTGAATGAGCTTAAACACAAAAATTCGCAAAATTCTGTAAAAAAAATTTAAAAATTACAAAATTAAAAAAAATAAATAAATAAAAATTTACAAAAATTTATTTTAAAAATACATTTACGGAGGCTTTCCTTCCACCACCCTCGCCAATTTTCATTAATTTCTTAGTCGGCCCCCTTCCAGCCCCCCTTCTTCAGTATTATGATTCAGNCCACCACCCTCGCCAATTTTCATTAATTTCTTAGTCGGCCCCCTTCCAGCCCCCCTTCTTCAGTATTATGATTCAGAAGTAGTTTCTATCGGAGAAATTTACGCCACACATTTTGTAGACAAAAGAAGGGCGAACAAAGTGTGTTGCCAACTCTATATCTGAGTTTTGGATAGGTTGCTGTGTTTTGAGAGTATAGAAATACACTACAAAGTACTTTGCAACCTTAAAACTTAAATTACCATGATTTTAACACATAATAAATAATGACGGAATNAATACACTACAAAGTACTTTGCAACCTTAAAACTTAAATTACCATGATTTTAACACATAATAAATAATGACGGAACACCGAAAACAAAGTTACATTGTGCAAATAAATTAACGAAATTAAGAATTTCGAACACCAGAAGTTTGTGGTTTCGGAACAGTTATTGAATCTTGACAGTGTGTTAAATAGATAACTCAATATAATCTCCATGAATTTTCTTCGTTGGCTCACAACTTTATAGAAAACACGGGTTACGTTGAAAAAACATGAAGATTGAGAAGTAAGATCTAGCTTTGCATTAATTTTAAATAAACGAATATTTTAAATTGTTTCCAAAATAGGATGAACCTTAACAAGGGGTAACACTTTAGTGGCAAACTAAACAACTGCCACGGCCGGTTAAATAGCAACCATGAATATAGTGCACTTTCTCATGGTATATTGTTAGGACTGGATAGCAGTCAGTATGAACCTGTTTCTTCATGTCGTATNAATATAGTGCACTTTCTCATGGTATATTGTTAGGACTGGATAGCAGTCAGTATGAACCTGTTTCTTCATGTCGTATTTTCAGTTGGATGTGCTTTTACTCTGTAGCGCCATTTGGATAAGCACCGTTTTATATTTTAGTTTCACTGATCTCTGTATGTGGATTATATTTTACATTAACGATGTTCTTGATATTGAGTTCTTGGTGTCCTTGTGCTCGAAAAATCCAACAACTAAATAAAAAATATTTTTCTGGAAGTTTCAAAAAATACATTTTAATTTTACACACCACGCAATAAGTTATAAAAATGTTTCGACAAATTCATAAACTTACAAATGTGTAGTATTTACTCAAAAATGTATCGAAACTTCTTCCTTGGCTCTCATTTATGCCTTGGCGGAGTTCTTAAGAAAATATTTATAACAATAAAATTAAATTTGAAATGTAAAAAATATATACAATATTATTTGAATAAAGACCTACGGAAAATTTTTCAAGAACTCTTGTTAGAATATTGACGAGAGTCTATGGAGAAAATAATTTATTTCACACCAGACCTTTATGTCGGTTTCTACTACTAGTAGTATAGCGTGTTCATATTAGAAGTCACGATGTATTCAACCATTATTTGATAGCCTTTTCTTTTAACAAACAAAAGCATAACAAATATTAAATTTGTATTGTTTATTAAAAATATTTCAAATTGTCAGATTTTAAAAATATTCTTTATGTATCAGTGCAGTCGTGAGTAATTCGGATAGCCTTCACAGTTTTTTATTAAATATCTTCACAAAATAGTATTCAATAATATTTATTAAAGTTTCACATTCNCGGATAGCCTTCACAGTTTTTTATTAAATATCTTCACAAAATAGTATTCAATAATATTTATTAAAGTTTCACATTAATTCTGTTTCCTCATCTGCGAACCACTAAGAGGATGTTATTGTGCCCTACGAGTTAGATAGCTTCATGACTTTATAAATCGTAGTTTACGCTGTCCTCCAGTGTATGTACTCGTATGTAATTTATTAANTATGTAATTTATTTAAATTTACATATTTGTAAATATATGTTATTAAAATGCTTATTGCGGTTACTAGATCACAAATGAAAGGACGATACAAAATACTCACAGGTTAATTGCCAGTCGCGGCTGTATATCGTTAACAAGTCAAAAATTGTTGAGACGAAAGGCTTCATCTACATGTGATTGAAATTACTTCGTACAAACAAGCAGGCTGCAGATATCCAGGCTATCACCCACCATCACATTTCAAATTATAAGTTTAAGTTCCCTTCTCCCACCAACTTTTTCGTTCGCCAGCAACTCCACATTCGTCAAAAAATGACCCAAATCTTAAGGTATCTTAAAAAGCAAAATTTTACACGACGCCAGGGGCGTAAATGGAGGTCTTAATAAAATAAAAGATCTAAATTTAAGTTTTTGTTTGCATATAATGTTATAAATTTTCATGTAGCTATTATTTACAACATTAAAATATGTATATCTACTATTATTTTTGTTATTCTCAGTGGGCGCAATATTTGACGTCAATATGAATTCTAATTGAAGTCCTTCACAATATCCCTATATTGGTTACAGTCACTTAACTCACGCCTATTATTTACTCATATTCAATATCTCAATTTCCGTCATTCCAAATGTCTGTCACACGTGCATCCAGTTCAATAGTCCCACCCGTCAGTCTCACTCTCCATTGTACCGGTGCTCGCAGTCCGCAGACATCACTCTGGCTGGTCACTGTCGTCCTACATCACTTCGCTCGCTCGGCTCTTCGCTGTCTTCGCACAACTGGCGCTTAAGGTAGTACAATCTTCCAAACTCCAGACTGTCAGCTCGGAGGCCCGTTGTGGCTTAAATTGTCTCACTAACCCGGTCCAGAAGGCTCCCCACGAGCCAAGTAACGCTGAAAGAGGCAGGGGCGATGACCAGAACATTATTGCAACGATAACACCAGACATTAAATCCTCTCGATGACAGAAGGTGGCACGAGTCCCTATAAGCTTATCGCGGCAGCGGCACTCCTTCGTAAATCTCCGTGCAATACCCGGAATATCTTTCTGCATTTTATACACTGCTTCGCTTGCTCGAGCGGTACGGGGCAAAGGAAGCGATGCAAAGCAGCAACATGTAACAATAAAATATATTTATAAACTAAAGAAACATTAATCACCTCGAATAAACCTCAAACTAACGTCAAAAATCTCAAGCAGATGTCAGAATTTTCAAAACAAGTTTAAACTACTTGAAAACTCCAAAAGAAAAAATGTTTTAAAACAAATATCTAAACTCCCACAGCAAACTTGGTTTTAATTAAAATCTCAGTACCTTTTATAAAGCATATTATTGTAAGAACTATTTCAGAAATTTGTAAAAGGGGAAAAGAAAATTGAATAAAAATGGAAATTTATAACACTTTAAACAATCCTTACAGAAACAGTCTTGATTAGCGAAATCAATAAATAAATGCGTTGTTGTAGTAAATAATTACAAACATGATTACTCAGCAAGAAGGGAAAGTTTTATCAATTTACTGTATATATGCTTATACTGTAATAAAGTTTGAAAAATTTGAACAGTAACATAAATTATCACAGCAAGGCAGGGGAAAGAGAAAACCTACATATAGTTTAAGCGTTTAGAATGCATTAAATATTGTACACAGAATAACCTGACAAATCACAAATGTTAAAAAAAATGTATTCATACTAAATGTTTTCATGTACAGAAACGCATAAGAAGTTTCTGATCCTTAGAGAATACACAAACCCAAAGACCACATGAATAGCCAATGGGTTTAGAGACAATGTTTATATAACACCATACATACATGCATACATACGTATTACTGTGTGACTAATTATGTAAAGACATCTGCATAGTTACAGAGGCGTCAAAGCGACTAGGAATTTCATACGGTTGTCAACGACTGTGTTTTATGAATACGACTAAGAGATGGATTTTTTCAGGGACAGGAACTAGNTACGGTTGTCAACGACTGTGTTTTATGAATACGACTAAGAGATGGATTTTTTCAGGGACAGGAACTAGATATAAATTATAATCAACATGAGTTTTCTCAGCAAGATGACAGAGCTATAGTAATGATGAAATACAATATGGTGGCCATCCAAGTGGAATTACAGAGCGCGATTTCCCAAGAGCGCATTGGTGACAATCCAAACTGAATGATGTACCATAGGCAAGGGAGTAAATCACTTAACATGGTCGTCCTTCAGCTGACATGGCAGACCATGATTTACTGATCCAACACTGATTCCAGTTCGGATACCTGAGCTTGGGTTACCTCCACATGAGGGGGCAAACTTAGTCCCTTTCTTGAAGAAATACTACCCATCTACTATTCTTGTGTCTTCGGATTGTCTCTAATTTACTGCTTCATACACTGTCCAGCATGAATTTGTGTATTTGGTCGGAGTTCCAGCCTTCAGTTCAAGGGATTCTGGGTTCAAATTCCTAGGTATTTGTGGTATTGGAATTTTCTGTCATTTTAATGTTTAAGGTCGTAAATTGTAATTTTTAATCCACCCCATTTTGTCCTTCGTGGCGTAGGCCTACATTAGGGCGTCCAATAACTACATAAAAATATTGTTGTGAGACCTACTTGTGCGTTTTTTTTATAGTTTATTTGTCCAGTCCCACTTATTGTCTTTGTTCTGTTAGAGGTTTTCCATCTGCTAATAAATATTAATTAATAACTCCCTAAATTTTGCAATAATGATATTGGTTACGTTGAAAAATCCGTTAATTTGCTTCATGGTGGACATTCTGTTGCCCTCTTGGAATAGGATATATAGGATATATTTGTGAAATAGAAAATAAAAATAAACGGATTATAAGGTTATAATATTTTGATAGCCTTAGGATATATATGTATATATATATATAATATCGATTGCTCTCCCTCCTTCACGTCAGGTTGTTAAATACTTGTATTGTTCTACGATCACGANTATATATATATAATATCGATTGCTCTCCCTCCTTCACGTCAGGTTGTTAAATACTTGTATTGTTCTACGATCACGAGCTTACTAAACGTGTCAGTTTGCAGCTGCCTAGTTGTGTAAATTTTCTTCTGTTATTGTAGGTCGAAAAACTAATACAGAGCGCTGTAGGTTTTTCTGCTGATTTGAAGTGTTTGCCAATTTTGTTCTCTCCATCCCTTTGCTAACTCTTTCTCGCCCTGGTGAATGGATAATTATATGCTTTTGTGGTGATTTTTTAATAGGATTTCATGGAAAGTTCTCTTTAGAATATAGTAGCTCCCTTCAAACTAATCGAATGATTATTAACGAAGAGAGCAGGGTCATTAAGTTACGTATTTAATACTTGAAACTTAACTAATATCTTGTAGCTATCTGCTGTTTCATTCGCGTGAGACAAGAAATAAATTCTTGTCAATACTTCAGCACTTATAATAGCAAAAACTTATTTCTTTTTAACGCGTGCAAGCTGAAATCTACCTACATATTGTGCGGAATGTAACTCGTCGATAAACTGTGATATACAACATGTGTTACTAATACTAAGTTATATGCTANCTTTTTAACGCGTGCAAGCTGAAATCTACCTACATATTGTGCGGAATGTAACTCGTCGATAAACTGTGATATACAAATGTGTTACTAATACTAAGTTATATGCTAACTCAGCATACAGATCAATTCCCCTTTCAGCTCTTGGAGTTTAATTATAAAATGAATAAGCGCAACATGTTTGACGATATCAGGCGTGACTGTTAGCTGCAAATTACTTTGTTGCGTGGTAGTTGCACTTTTGTTACTGATGGGATGTTACATGCTTCTGCCTCCCTCACAGTTGTCACATGTATGTTCTCCTTTATTGACATGTCTTTTTTGACAGTTTGTGCGTGTCAACAGAGTGGTAAAAAATAACAAGCTATTTCCCGTAACGCAGGACGGTTCTGGATAATGAACGCCGTATAATTGAATTCGAACGCACTGGAATGAGTAATTGCGACTTGGTGCTCGGCACATGAGTGACTGGTTGAGCACCTAGCGGGTGACTACGTTGTCGCTTCCAGAAGTATGATGGAGCTTTTTTAATTGTTCGGAGGTTGAAAGTGGTGCTGGTTGATTGGCGAGGTGGCACGGTGGGTGGGAGAAAAGGGATGTAGCTGAGTTATCAATGGAATATTCGCTTGGCTTTCGGGGATGGGTCGAAGATTATAATGCATTTCTACAATCGATAGATAGTAATTGATCTTACAATCGAGGAAATTAACATATTTATGTAATTCAGAGAAGCAAACAAAAGATAGCAATAATTTCAATAAAAATATCTAACGTACTAAGTTTATAATATTGAATTCAGTGTGTTTATTTAATAAGTGTATAAATAAAAATATGACAAATATATTCGATGAAATCATGACAATAAAGTTCAATTTATCAGTCGTGTTCAGATGAAATTCATCCTTCCTCGTGTGCAAGGCTCTGGGACCTTTATTTAAAGCCATACAAGACTGGGCTGATCTTGTAGCTGCTTGAACAGTGTTACAAATTTCCGTATATTTAGGGAATTTTTACGGAAATGTACAGTAAATATACGGAAACGCAATCCGTAATGACAAAAAAGGGAGTTAAGTCCGTAAATACAAAATACGGAGTCTCCGTATTTCCACGTGCTTCGGGTGTCGGGGACAAACAATGTCGAGTCTACACGAAGCTTTCTTCGCCGCTGTAACCACAAAATTATAGTTTCTGCGGAAGTTAGGTTATCCACGTCACCGTGATCTATTCTTTCAAACATTAAAAGTAGCATCAGGCGTCTGTAACATTTAGCAAAACTTCAAAGACACTAACTTTAATAGAAACTAAAAAAGTTTCTTATGTGACTATATTGCAAATACCTAAGTTATACCACATACATTATGTAGAAGTTGTAGGTGCGTGGTTAGAATTGTGGACTACTAGATTTTAAACTAGAAATACAGGAAACTTACTAGGAAATTAACGGAGATATTCCGTGAATTCACGGAAAGCCAGTTTTCTAAAATCANTAGAAATACAGGAAACTTACTAGGAAATTAACGGAGATATTCCGTGAATTCACGGAAAGCCAGTTTTCTAAAATCAGTGCCTCTGTAATTTTACGGAGAGTTAACGAACAGCTCTGGATAAATGTTTACCAACACTTTTCTGTAAAATTAAGGATTTTTTTTATAACAGTGAAGAGGGCGCTTGGTGCAGCGGTGAAGTACGTAACAGGAGGACAGTAACGTTCCTTGAACTTATGTGCAAGCAAACACCCTGGCTATGGTATGGCGGCTTCTCGTTTTCCCGTGGAAATGGCGATTTCACCGGTGAAAGTGTTGACATCGCGAGCTCCAAGTAACCAAAGTGTTCCCAGTCTCGTTGCACTCACTCGCAACACTCCCGTCAGTGGGTTTGCGTGCTGAAACAATACTTCCAATTAGTGGACTGGAATAGTAAATATATAAATGAATAAGTAAATGAACATTTTCTGCAGAGACTGAGAGAAGAAGAGCGGGCTGCAGCGACAGGTGGCAGGGAGGGTTTGGGTTTTTAAGTGGAGGAGATAATAAAGCAGTCTACGTTTCTCTGGTCTGGAGAGAGAGAGTCAGCAGAAACGACAGTGCTTCGACTAAAATAAGGATGATGGCTGAGATATGGCAAATATAGTATAATCGAGTGATTCAGCAGCAAGAATACAGCCGAATTCTGAAAGAGGCTTAAGAGTTCGCGTAGAATATATGGTGACCTTTAGAATAGAATTTATGAAAGTATAAATGGTGGATGTATGGTGACCATTATAAATATAAACCGAACGTGTTTAAATAGCTCCTGAGGTAGGAATGTACACAAATGCATACCACTACTGACTCCATATGGCTAGTCACATAGAATTACATACACAGAATGTTTGGAAACTCAGTGCAGAAACTACATACATAGTTTCTTTGGACTAATAGTAACACAAAAGCCCTATACTTTTAAATACGGAAACGTGTTTTTATATCAGCTAAGTGTGTTCAAATTTGAGGCGTACAACGCCTGGAGAACAAGGCAGAGCGATCATGCCTTTAAGATAAGTTGCATTGGAATTATTTGCACAACGCTGCGTATATAATAATTTTGTGTCGCGCGCCTACTACCTATGCAACTTTTTCTACATGCATGATCGCATAGCCTTGTTCTCCAGGCATTGTACGCCGCAACTTCGAACACAATTATTTGATTTAAAAATACGTTTCCGGATATACGTGTCTAGGGATTTTGTAATACTATTGGTCCAAAGAAACTATGTCTAGAGTTTGAGCACTGTGTTTTTTCGAACAACCTGTATATGCAAGAGAGCACACATCATGGGTGCAAAAGAATTGAGCACCCGTGACCTTAAGTGGAAGTCATGTATGGATTATTACTTCACCATCTAGCTCTGTCCTTGGCAGGAATGCAGGGGAGAACATCAAGGTTATTATCTAATGGGATTGCGATAGTTTACAAGACGTAGAAGAAAGTTCAGATATTAAAACTGCTAGGAGGCAATTTGATAGGACTACCTTTATTTGTTTTGTTCGAAGCATTCTTTAAACCAAAAGGATTTGCTCCCTTATCCACAGCAGGTAGCTGAAACAAGCATGCCCTACTGTTGTAACATTTACTGAGCAGGCAAATACGCCCCGGGACGAATATTTTGAGTTATCTCCGGCCGTGGAGAGATTTACTTTGACAGTCGGTCTATCGGCCAGATGTTTTGTAGTCCCCGGTTGCAAAGTGCTTCGCATGCTAGTAAAAGGACTGTTTCTTGAATAAAACGGCTGTGCGTTTCGTGGACTCACACTCAGGAGGATCTGGGTTAGATTCCCGGCACTGCCGTTGTGATTCCGGTTTTCCAGCCTTTTTTCTAAATCACTCCAGGCGAATGCTGGGATCGTTCCTTAATATAGACCATGGCCGATATCTTCTCCGTCCCCTATCAGGGCCTTGTCGCCGTTCGGGGCAACTCTAACACATTTAATAACCAAATGAAATAAATAATTTTAGTTGGCATACAGTGTTTATTTCTGAAGTTATTAAAAATAAAATTAAAAATATGTGTTACATTTGCTTATTGTATGAGTGGCTGTGTAATGGAGTTTGTGAAAGAAGCTGTGCTTCATGGCTGGATTTATAACAGCCGATGTGCAGGAGCTACTTAGGTAAGACTTTTAGTGGTCTTCCAACGAGGAAATTAGTGGATTTACCAGTTGAGGGTTGCAAAACTTCTCTGTCGTATTATGTCTCGAAACAGGACTATTCATTTTATAAGGGCAAATTCTCGCTGGTAGCGTTGTGGGATGCTTTGGTAGCCACATTGGGAAATATATTATACACCACGTGTAATTTATAATGTCTGTCGGCACGTAGGGGAACGAGCAAAATATAGACCAGATAGAATAGCTCTATTGTCTTACTCTCTATTTTATCTGGGGAGGAGAAACCGCGATTTAGGACGCGATACAAGACTACAGTTAACTGCCCATTACAGCGCAAAAGTATTTAACTTCCCTTGCAGAAGGGCTTACCAAATGGAATTGTGTGAGATGAGGCAGGTTATAAGGAATATAAATGCGAGTGAAAATTACTACCTCGCCCACAAATGAGAAAGCAAGTCTTTAGATGAAACGAGCTTCGTATCTCCTCGTAAAATGAGAAATTTAGCTATGTGGGCTTGCGTGTTGATCAGTGTTTTATGTACACATTAATAGAGAAGCAAGAGGGTTTGATATTCAGCAAAGTAAATTATTAAAAATACTAGAGCTTTATTAAACCTTTGGAATATAACTTTAAAAACATTGCATCATATATCGAAAAGAAAAGCAAACAAAAGGGCTCGTTATTCTTTCTAAGAACCACGCATTACGATCTTACCTTAATTGGATTGATCACAGCTACTAAAAATTTACACAGTAAACACTTTTAAGCTACGTGAATAATAAAAGAGAAAGATTTTACTTACTAACGAAGTAATTTTGTATTTGATTTATAATTATTGCAATCATAATTTTTTTAAACGTAGAAAATAGAGAAAAACTGGTACACATGCGATACTAGCGCTTACCTGGTGGTGAAAATTTCTGGTTGCCAAACTTTGAACATTGATCTTCCCAACCTGTAGTAGAAGTAACCTTAACCAAGTCTAGAAAATTACACCAAAGGGAAGACGCACCGCATTGTTCGCACTCAGAGTATTACAACTATTTTATCCCCTGTTTTATTCATATTACTTATAAATAAAATGTTATCAAATATAAACAATAGAGGTAAAAGTTCAATTTAACCAAAAATAAAGTGCATTTATGATAAGAAAAGTACTAAAAAATGTGATATATGAGATATTTAAGAAACAACGAAACACGTCATACATGGGGTGTTTATTTTTTCAAAAGTTTGATTCAAAAAGTGTGAAGAAACAGCGAATATACTATACGTTAAATGTGCATTGTTATAAATTAGCAAAGCAATTTTCAAGTAAACCTCTTTTTACAGTACCAAGAATCACCCTCCCACTTCACTACTCTATGTAATTCACAGTTACTATTTTTATAGCTTAGTTTGTCATATTTAATTTGTTTTTTAATCATGCATTTATTTCGCCTACTTATTTGTATGCAATTTCCTCTGGGCAAAGTCCTCAGTAATATCACTGAAATCCAGTTTCAATGTGATACCACATTTGTGTGCAAAGATGAATGAGACGATTGAGTTTTTCTTTTTCGAGCTACGAACTTTTCTCGTTCTTAATCCTTTTTAAGTGCTGAAAACCCTCTACCTGCTGAGCAATTTCTTGTTAGAAATGTTAGATACATCCTTAATGCTAAGCCTGTCTCATGCGCCTCACTAAACAAGTAATTTAAATACTTTATTCATATATCAAGTTAAAAAAAACAGCCGTCTTTGGAATTGTTTAACTCAAAGCAAAACTATTAAAAGTGTGTAAATATATCGAATATTTATAATTTTACCTTATGCCTACACATTTTTCTCATAATTCCGCCCTTCAACTTGGTGCGCCCCTAGGTCCGGGCCCAGTGATATAAATAAATAAATAAATATATATACATATATATATATATATATTGAAATCCCGATATTTCGCATCCCGATTATTCATATATCCGGCTAATTCGTGCAAATTTGGTGGTCACTTGAGAAAATCCTTTTAATTCGTAAAAAAAAACAATGTAT
This sequence comes from Clitarchus hookeri, assembly GCA_002778355.1. NCBI lineage: Eukaryota > Metazoa > Arthropoda > Insecta > Phasmatodea > Phasmatidae > Clitarchus > Clitarchus hookeri. Next base: position 211,001 of record NQII01003976.1, read on the forward strand.
TACGGTCCCCTCGATAAAATGTATTTATTTTGGTGCTCGAGCTCAATTAAAATATCTTATAATTCTTATTTATAACTTAAAATCTCGTTAAATCATAATGTTTTTAACCCTAGACTGTACACCAGCTCTAGATTTATGCAATTCGGGCAGGGTAAAAAAGACCGGAAGGGTACTGAGGGACGTAGGAGGGTTTGAAGGGCAGGTAATGACGCCGAGTAGGCTGTGAGGCGATGTGTCTGTGATTCCCAGAACTAAGAGGCGCCTTGCTGTCCGGTCTATGGTTATGAGAGGGTAGGAAGGAGCAGAGCGAGTGAAAAGTTAGTCAGTTCGGTCTTAGCCATGCCTCCGAGAAGAGCTAATAAGTGTATTTCCATTACAGAAAAAAAAAGAAATCATTAACGCCGTGGCCGGTGGTGATAGACAAATTGACGTGTCCAAACGTTATAACGTTATTCCTTCCACAATAACATAAATTCTGAAGAACAAGGACAAAATCGCCTTCCAGACATCCGACAGCAAAGTAAAGCGCTTTAAGACTTGTGAGTATCCACAACTAGAAGAGAATTTAAAAAAGTTGTTTGCGCAAGCACGGAATTCGAATTTACCAGTTGGAGAAAACATTTTAAGAGTAAAAGTAAAATTTTTCGCAAAAAAAAATGGGAATTAAAGACTCTCGTGCGAGTGATGGTTGGTTTGGTAGGTTTAAAAAAAGGCGCAACATAAAATTTAAGAAGCTTAGTGGGGAAAGTGCGAGTGTACCGGCCCCTGTGTATGAAGTCAAGGTGAAGGTCACCCAGATCTAACATGTTGGTTGGTGTCAACAGTGCCACCTGGGTGTTGAAAATGTTAACAAATTACCAACGATAAAAACCAATTTGGCGAGTGAAGTGCATTCGACAGAATGAGAATCGATGGGGAAGGGGAGGGGAATGATAATACAATGTGATTGTTATGAGGGGGTCAGTTGTCTGCTAGACGTGGTTCTGTTAGAGAGATCCAAAAACGTAAGTTTTTAAATACATTTTAAATAGTATTTTTAATGTATAATTTTAGATTAATTTTTGTAATAAATTTTAATACATTTTTGGAAATATTTTTTGGAGTATTTTGTGATGTTTTGTGTTTGTGGTCATACAAGGTCACAGGGTCAAGGTAAAATGTCAAGTTCAAACATTCGAAATTTTAATTTTTTTAATTTCTAGTCTTGGGCTCGGATCTTGGGTCTTGGTTATTGGGCCAAGAGTCTTGGGCCAGGGGTCTTAAGTCAAGTTTAAAAGTTTTTTTTAGGAATTTAGACGCCGTTGCCTCCGACTTCCCTCTTTCCTTCTACTGCTGCATTTGGAGTTTCGCCGATGGCTGTGTAATTGTGAAGTCTCCCTGAAGTGATAATTATAATATATTTTATGTGCAGTTTTGTTGTTTACAGTATGCATTTGTAGTATTTGCAGAAATAGTGTTAATAGTTCAGTGTTCTAAGTAGTGTTTACGTTTTCTCAGTTGCTGTAGCCGATAAAGAGTTACGCTGAAGTGGCAAGGTTGCCGTGATTCGGCAAAGGCATTATTCGAAAACACAATTAGTAAACCAGTTGGTTCGGAGATGACCTTAAGCAAAGATCTCCTTTCGCCGTTAGTACTGTGATTCAAAACGTTATAACGAATATGTTTTCCTTTTTCTTCAAGAATATTTTTGTAGAATTGTTTAATTAATTCTATTCATCTGTGAGAAAAAGTTATTAATGGAAATAACTAAATTCCTATAACTTGAAATATGAACATGTAAAAATAAAGATCTATCTAAAAAAATTTCATGAAATGCAAGTTTTGTTAGAGTTATAACTGCTTCGTTACATTACAAATCAATTAATAAAGAAATTTACAATGTTTACCAGTGAGACACATGTTTAGAGTTTATCATGCCTTTACAAATAACCATGCACATTTAATACCAAGTATATCGTAAAGCGAGGCGGATGATCATATTACATATGAGCGATTTATGTTTCTTTTCAGACCATGTTATCAGAAGACGCGATGAGTATCGGAGAACAAAATCGGCAGGAATTTGTGACTACAGCATTTTGCAAGGTAAGGACAGTCAAAGTTCATAAAATTTCTGTAGCAATCTGTATTTGTCTGGAAGTATGTTTAGAACAAATTATTGTTTTTTCGTGACAACGTCTTAAATTAGGTTGGGCTGGGAGTCACTTATGAAAAAGTGTAACGCTCGGTAACGTTACGATGAGTCACCGAACGAGAGAGAGGCCCGCCGAATGCCTTGCGTCTCTCTCCCACTCAACTATGATCGGTCTGCCGCGCGCGCAGCACTACGTTGTCACGTAAAATCTTCGCCCGTAAAACCGACTTTACAGGCAACCATTTTTATTATCTGGCATTACCAACACACACATTTTTTATAAATATAACTTTATTTATACTTATATTTGACGCTGCAGTTTCTTTTATGTTGTGCACNTATTTCTACTTATATTTGACGCTGCAGCTTCTTTTATGTTGTGCTCGAGCATTAAGAGATATTTGTTGTTGTATATGACGCACTTTTTCATCTGTCCCATTTGTAAAAACATTACGTTTGGCTGTGCGTAACGGCCTCCAATTTAAAATAGTCCGTTCTGTAGCAGAAGATTACCTATATTTTTAACGAGGAGTGAAAAAATCAGAGTAAATTGCGTAGTTACAATCAAAACAAAATATTTGTAGCAGCCTGTGAGGATTATTATTAAAATAAACTATTGATATGGACGCAGTCGAAAGAATATTGAAAAATAACTCAATTTTTACACAAAAAATAATATATGTTTATTAAAGTAAACGGTTTATTAAAATAAAGGGACCGTTCAGATAAGTAAGGTGCAGTAGAAACAACTTGGCTCCTACTTAAGCTGATAATCATGGTGAATTCGAAACGAGGTTCAAAGGGTCCTATGTTCAAATTCCAGGTGAGGCATGGATATGCGTGGGTCTTTAGGTGAAAGTCTGGGTTAGGTTTAGTACGCAGATCGTTCCCTTGTTTTCTTTGTACATGCTATTATCCTATATAGAGGTTTTAATAAAGAAAAATGCAATAATATATTTATTAATACAACTTGGCTGTACTTCGACGTGTGTTAGAAATAGTATGCGTAATTGTCATGGCTATAATAAGGACATACGGATTCATATTCCCTGTTTGCAAAGAATGCTTTAAATGATCCGCAATGATTTTCTGAACACCCCCTCGAAATTTGAAGCAGTTATTTTAATTCCTTATGTGGACAGAATGTTTTACGTTTGTATACAATATATCTAGTCTCTCTAGTTTATTGTTTTCAAGAAATTATCCTAATGTTCAGTATTCTGCTGCAGTGTCGTTTCATGTTTAACATCAATAATATGGCTATTTACCGTACGTCTTTATTAGTGTCATGCAACCAATCCGGTTTTTTCCTAATAACATTGAAATATTTGTGCGCATTTTGTGAACAATGACTTTTTTGGTTATGTGCCCTTATAGTTAACGTCTCAATTGAGGTTTAAGCAGAATGTTGCCTTAACTTCGCACGATATTAATAAAGAATATCTGATTTATATGATTATATACTGGAGTGGTAAAGGAGAGGGGATTGATTTTGAATTCCATAAGGCACAAATTAGTCCACGCTTATAAGAGAGCCTGCCTGACAGACCAATGCAATTCACATGATGTCCGTACTTCAGGCTTGAGGCACTGCTATTCCATCGAGTAAGGGTAGGGAGTAGCATGTCAGACGTGACACGATGGCCGCGACGCGAATAAAAATAATTTTCCAGCCAATCAGCATTGACATTTCTGTGACGTCAGCGTGACAAAACTGGCGGGCGTGACATGATTAACGAATAGAAAATATTTTTAATTTAATCGTATTGTGGGTGCGACAAGCCTGAGAAACATTTTGTAATTTTGTGCTTAAAAGTTGGTGAGACTAGTGGATAGGTCACAGTTCTTTCCTACAGGCTGTTCAAGGTAAAGTAAGCACTTTTGAGGCCCAAGTTAATTTTTCCTTTCAGCCACCTTTTTAAATAAATATTGTCATGCAAGAGTTATAGACAGTATGTGTATATTCCACAGCACTCGGAAGTTGACAGTTAAAATAAAATATTTTTATTGACTGTTATTCCAAATGAGAGGGCTTTCAAAAGTGCTCACTTTACCGTGAATAGCATATACGCAAGCGTACACTGTATTAATAAGCAAAGCGATGCCTTTTTTTTTTCTCGCAAACGTGTTATTTTGGCTACATTTTTCACGCGTGAAACATCGGTGGACATGGAAAGGAGTTGCTGCATCAAAAGAAAAATAATGGTAATGACTGTTGTTAAAGAGGTTGGTAGTGGTAATGAACTATACCCATGCAATAACTTTTTTTAGTGTTGGTCGTGGAGGCTCTCAAACTAATTTTCATAATAATACGAATTTTTGTTGTCGCGTCGCGTACGTCACGCTATTGTGATCCCAGCATGACGTCCTCTCCCTTGACCACTTACCTTTAGCGGTCACTGCACAGCCTCTGAGCTTCGCTGTCTGCGAACACGCCTCTCTGCAGAGAAGCTGGTAGCTATATTGACTGAGGAGTGGCCTGCTTTCTACACGAACCTGGCTTTCAACCCTTTTGTTACCTTTACACGTGACGCTTTTTTCCCCCTGAAGTGCACGTCGGAGAATTACGTGCCACTCTTTGTCGTTTCGTATCCCTCGCCCGAACTGCTGACAGCCTTTTATTTTTCCTTTATTAAAGTTCGTCTACAAAAAAATGCAGGTATTGTTTCTGAGAAACGTACAACAAGGCACGGTTGCAGCACCATCAAGTACCTTAGAAATAAAGCCAGCATATTAATTTAACTTCAGGTAGTCTTGAAAGATATTATCGTTTTGTGGAAGAGGAAAGCTTTACCAAGTGTGTCCTGCAAGACGTAGCAGAAAGCAAGGAGACAATTTTTTTTTCCAGTATGTAAATTTGTATTATTTCACGCGGCATGGTCACCTTTTTGAAGTAGTCCCTTGGGCGACTACACACTGACGAAGGAGTTGCTTCTTCTAGTCTTCGTAGCAGTGCTGGAAAGCATCAAGAAGGGAAAGGGACTGAGGTTAGGCAGATAAATAGGTAGGCTGGAGAACTGCAAGAATTTTATTTCTGCTAAAAAGGTCTCGATGCAGACTGCGGTGTGATAAAGGGCGTTGTCATGGAGCAACATCCAGATGCGTCCAAAGGCTAGTTGTACGTGTGTCACCCTCTTTCTGCGTCTTTTTAGGGACTTCTCGATATCATGTCTGATTAACAGCTTGTCATTAAGGCAAGAATTCGTTATGCATGATATCCTGTCTATAAAAAAGAGCATTGATTTGATTTCAGATTTGTTAATTCTCGCTTTCGTGGGACGATGAGAGTTTTCAGTGTGCTACTCCTGACTTCGGCGTTTTATTTCTGGGACGTACCGTAAATAACAGAGACCACAAGGCCTTGAAACCTATATGTGACGTCACTGGTGGTGGGCAATACAGTCGTTACGCGGCATTGTTTCGGAATATGTAACAATGCGGTAAAATAAATTGGGCAGCACTGAATAGTAAAAAAATTTCACTCCTTTCAATGTGTTTTCATTTTTAGGCAAGTTAAGAACGGCGTTCCGAAATATTACTTAATGATACATTCTCTAAATATTTAAAATAGCTATAGGCTATTTTAAGTTTCTTAACCTTTGTTGTATTTGCTCAGTTGCAATTTGCAAGCTAGAAAAAACGATGCTCAGAATATAACTTAATGATGCATTCGCTGATGTATAAAAATTAGCCGTGCTCTTATTGCTGTTGGTTTAGCAACGATGTTATGTAATAATATTTAAACCAACGGGGAAATTATTATAAATATAACATTATTTAGTGAAACTAGGTATGTATTATGTTTCGCAAATTATATATGTTGTTTGAAATAATGTGTGAAACTAACTAAAAAAATCTTTAATACTTCCAATAAAATTGTTTAATATCACTGACATCTTTTTTAATAAACACAAAATACAACAAAAACCGCCTTTATGTGGGGCGCATGAAACAATAAAGCCCGGCATATATCTAGAAGAATGTCCTTTACTCTTGCAATTACATAACATACACGCACTATAATAATAATAGAAATAATAATACTTGGAAGTTACCTTTTCTACTAGTTGATAGACAAACGTCTACTTACACGTGAAAAATTTGAGGCCATGAAGTTCTCTCTCGATATAGCGGGCAACCAGACACACTTCCATAATTGTCAGGAAACTTAATGCCGTGCACTTCAGCCAATCAAAGTAGTTTATAAAACACTGAGGAACACATAACTGAAACTCTGGGGTATAAAATTGCACATACCTCAGTTTTAATTAAAATACGATCTGCCACATGCATAAACCAACCAAGCTGCCCAGTCATATTGGCTACTTATGTTGACCCACTAGTCGCGACGTTCCTGACTTGGCTAGACGAGGCTGTAAATGACTTGAAGCCTCGGTGGTCACGGCACACTCAAAAACCCATGTTTTATCACCTGGGCTCATGTGACTGAAGAATTATGTGTCCCTTCCAAGGTGGTATAGAAGATCACGACACACAACCTTCCCAGATTGTCCTTCTGCTCAGTCGTGAGGTGTTTTGGAACCATTTTGGCACACACTTGGGTTAAGAACTGAAAGACAGTGAACCGATTCAAATTCAACTCACTACTGATCATTCTCACTGTCAGTCGACGGTCAGGCCTTACATGAGTCTACACTCGTTCTTCACTGTTGTCCGTTTGTGAGGTTAACGGCTGTCCTACACGAGGTTTGTTTTCCGCTTCTTCTCGATCCTCTAAAAAAACCTCATGCCATATGAACACTTGTGCCCTGGATATGGAATGCTCTCCATAAGCCCGGCACGACTTTCCATGCGTCACGGTAGTGGATTCGCCAAGTTTCACGCGCAATTTGATGGCACAACTTTGTTCGGAATTTTTCTGTTACATGTTTGTAACGCACCTCACATACACAACTTTACTTACGACCCCACCACAAATCGCACAGTAACCATTAGATCTTGAAACTGTCACTGAGTGTCCGGGAGGTTTACACCTAACCGTCTTGTGGAGGATGGGTCCACAAAGTTGCCGGTTCGTGCACAGTGTAGCCAGTCTCATGACTTTTCTGCCACACCACCCATGTACATACGCCATCTCCGCACAACACCAAAATGCTAACGCTGGGCCATTTGGCCTTTTCTCCTATTGATGTATGAAGTTTATTCCATTACATATAAGGAGCACGGTACACGGGACAGTTTTTCTGCTATACTACTTGCACGACAGCTCGTACACTCAGAATATCGCCGTCTATTTTCAAGGCTGCAGGCTTGGCCACTGTTTTTTTGCTAGTTGGAACAGGGTTTTCTACCTTGCGAGTTTAATCACCGGATCCTGATCCCAGCCAGTGAAAACTGTCTTAGACAATTATCTGGTCCCGGCGTATATTTAGGCAGTTTGTCGATACTCTTGAAAACATGGGAAATATTAACTGTGCATCGGTGCAAATAACTGTAATGTTAGATTCCTGAGGAGAGAAAAAACATTTACGTAGTTCACCTTGTGAGCTATCTCAACAAGTATACGCAAGAGTTGAAAACTTGTGTTGTGCCTCATTTGTTTCTGAAATTCCGTTTTTTTTTTTTACCCATTACCGAATTACATAAACGCCAAGATGGTAAAACGTTAGTGACCTGACAAATCTCGTAACGCTGAACCCGCTAAATTTTACCCACGGAAAATGCAGACCTGATTGCACTATGAGAGCAATTGAGCTAGTTCCATTGTAAGCCGTTAAAGATTTTGTAGGCAGTTCTGATAAAAACAATAGATAGCTAAATAAGCAAAAAAACATTAACGAAAGATTAGGGAAAAGTATCTTATAGTTTTCCAAGCCAATACAATATTTTTTTCTAAACCTCACTGGTTAATCACCGAACCTATTTCACAGATGCAATAAGTATTTTTCTCACACAATATCTTAATATAATTTATATTGTGAAACTTTGGTAGTAGTTACTGTCGTTAGTACAATTAAATAGTAAAGCGTCCATATTGTAACTTCCAATCACACATTTATGAGAAGCAGTATGAACGTATGCGGCCACCTCTACCATGTCGGTTATAAAAAGCGTACATTTTGATCTATAAGAATCGTCAATGAGCCGTGGCAGCCTTGGGCTACGACAGAGGGAAAATATTAGTTCCTGTGCAGGGGAGTCAACGATGAGCCGCGTGAATGTCTACGACACAGGACACTCCAAATCGTAATTTAGGCCGTTTCGTGTAAGACTAGCTTTATTTTGATAACTATCTCAACGGTGTGATTTCTAGCCTCCATTCACTTGTTTTCTTTATACATTTTGATAAAGTTTCAATACTCTAATTTAACATTATCGTAGCACTCCAATTACTTCGACGAAAACTTTCCAATCGTGTAACAAGCTTCCGTATATAGCCTACTGTTTGCAACTGAACGATATAAATAATTACACATAAGTTTTTACCTGTAATCACATATTTTTATTTCACCCAGCACTTGTATATTCGCGACTTCTTTCTGTTAATGAATACCAACCGCCAAAAACTTTGTAGATTCTTTCAGCACTTGTGAAACTTTTAATGAAGACGCTTCTTTTTCGATAGTATAGAATATTTCGAAAAAAAAAAACAGCAATGAAAGAGTTTCAAGTTGTTTTCAAAGTGGAATAAGTTTGCAAACACATTTTCCCCATCTTAAAGAAGCTGGCTTACGTTTGGTAGTTCCTGGACGCTTAAAACTAAGGCATTAGCTTGAATCTCTGTTGTTTAAAAATATCCTCAAAATTTCATAAATAAGAGTACGTAGTATTGTCGATCAATCATTTTTAATTCACAGGTACCTGTTGATATCAGATCAAACAAAACTTTAGTGGAAACGTGGTCATTCTTACTTAAATTTTAGTAAACTTAGAAATTAACGTCGTCCATCTCCTGCCACTGAAATTATATTCAGAATAAAATACCCTTTATTAAATGGTGTGACATTGCGCATAGTGAGTAAAATAATATTTAAAATACTAATTTTTGCATAAACTTTAGTTTTTACCAAACAAATGCTACACCAACATCATACGGTACGTAGTCAAAAGTCACAAGATACCTATTGCTATTGATTTTAAAGTCTCCATCCATGTAATTAATAGGATTTCGGGACCAAATTTTGTGGTTATTACAGCGTTAAACCTTCGGGGTAGGCTTTCTGCAAGTTCTGGCGGAATATGCTTCCCTCCTTCCTGTGCCATGCAGAAAATTTGAAGTTTATATGTTTGTAGAATGCTTGTGGCACAAACAACACTCCAGCTCATCCTAAAGATGATCTGATTGGTTCAAGACGGAGCTTTGAGCGTGTTAGTTATGCAGTTTTACCTACATGCATTCGAACCATGACGCAATTGACCATTTATAGAAAGGAGAATAATAATACTGATACAGGAAAGAACCCATTCAAAATAGTTGCATAATGTTGGGAGCATGTTATTGTTCACGTTATCTAGGTACATTCCAGAGCTCATAGATCCATCCTAGTGGTCCAAGCCTTAAAGCAGGGAAACATTACACTATGCAACTATTACACTACAAACAAAATTTCATCGTCGACACAACACACTGTGGTAAATACCGTTCACCAGGCATCCGCAGGTCCACACGTATAGCCGAGTGCCAGATTATGCACCGTGACAACGCTCCACGAGGCATTCTTTCTCTGCTGCATAGTTCAATGACGGTGTTGCTTGCGCCACTTCAAAAGACGCCTGGAATTGGTGCGTTGGTAAGTGGTTTTCTGGCAGCGGCACGAACATGGAAACAAAGTGTTAACTTATTTTGGCGGAGAGTTTTATCACTGTCCCCTGCACCTGAGTTACGGCGAAAAGTCAATTGCAATCGTTGGCATGGCTGTCTGACGGTTGATTTGCGCATCCCGTTTCAGAGTTCTCTAGTCCCAATTAGTGTGTTTTTTGAGCCTATTGGAGTGAAGCGTGCTCCCATTATGTTTTCTCTTGGCAGAGTCATTGCAAACAATGGACCGAGGCACTTTTAATTGCTGAGAAAACTTTCTAACGGAATACCTGAATTTATGGGTCCCTATAAAATCACGCCTCTTTCCGAACGCACACAACTCTCGGTTCATTACGACAGTAAACACATGCATGGCGTTCAAGCGCTTGTGTATTAGCTTATATAGCATTGTGGGCAAACAAGTCCCCTTTGCGAGCATATGGAGTGTCTGGCGACCATACCTACATAAGATTTAATCAGTGATTATTGAATAAATAAATCTTATTTTTACTCTATATTCGCACAAATGTAGTAACCTTTCTGTTTTGTTATTATGGTTGAAAAAGTTTTTTTTCCAATCTAGAATACCTACTTTACACTATGTAGTAATTAATGATTGTTAAAAGTTGCAAATGCCACGACAAATGAACATCTACCGGTTTTGACGGCGACGAACCATTCTCTCTGCAAAAGCAATGTTCTTCTTCACAAGCAGTTCATGTTTTTTCATTAAAAATTAATTTAGTGCAAATTAAAGGCACAGTTACACCAACATTTTGTTTAACTGAATTACTTTTTTGATAATGCACGCAAATATTTTAAATAACATAGGAAATATACATCACGTGTACAGAATTATTCTGAACTCCGAGTCATGTTACTGTGAGATGATCCCTTACTCCAAATAAGAAAATATCATTATACGACTTCAAAATACACGGTAATTACTAAGGGAAGTATGCAACCTTGAAAGTCAAAATGTTCAAATGATTTTATTTCTAAAGAGTATAAATTACTTGAGATGAAACGAAAAATTTCTGAATGAAGTGAATTCTTGAATGAAGTTCTACAATATCACCCTCTTCCTTTTCATTTCAAAAAATAGGGGCGTCAAATCTTTGAAATACCTGGCTGAGATCAAATGTATTGATATAGTTGAAATTACACGTTTAGACTAGCGAACTTGAAGTGAATTTGCTACAACTCTCTTATGGCGAGCGGATGTCTAGAAAAGCAGTTACAAAGTTGTAAGTATCGCCAACTATGTAACCTGTCTGGCAGCGTTTTAAAATTTTAACGAAAGTGAATTATATATATGCCGTTCAGTGTTAATTGAGCACATTTGGGAGCCCTGCTTATGTCCTAATTTTCTTCTGGTTTCCTTTCTCTACGCTATATGCAAGATTAACGTTAACATTCACCATCTCACTTCATTCATAAGCCATCAAAATGGAAAATGTGGAAATTTTACGACAGGAAATATGTTAATATCCACATCCGTGCTCATTGGTGTATAAAATAAGAAAGGTTTGTTTCAGTAGCCACCAACTTACATATTACACTCTCAGTAGAAAGTTAATTTGCTACCAACTGAACTGGGAGCCTCAATGCCAGTGTGAACTGTAGCATACCCGTAGTTATTAAAGGTGATTTTTTTTTCAAATGTTGGTTTCTTAAGCGCTCACTTTACCGTGGACCGTCTTTACCAAATAAATTTTAACGAATGTCATATAAAAATTAAAGAAATCGCTATTATGTTTTAGAAATTGCTGTTTTATTACATAAGACTACTTCATATTTTAAATAAATAACATTTGAAAATCTTTATTTTTAAAGACTTGTACCACCTTCACTTACTATTTCGACTCAAAAGTAGTTTTAAGTTTTTTTTTTTTTGTTTAATGGATAATGCTACAGGATTTTACCTGGAGATCATAATAATGTTGTATATTCTATCCCATCGTAAATCTAGTTAACATTATTTACCTTCAATACTAACACTGTAAAATGAATGTTCACTTTCATCGCCATCATCTTTCTTCAAGCGATAAGTATTTATTGTGGTCCTGTGTAACTGAAAGTTAATACACTTCGTTATTGTGATATATTTATGATAGATAAACTAGAGTTTTTACTGCCGTTGTACATTTAAGATTGGATCAGAAGAACATCAAAAATCTGTTTCTACGCCAAATAAAATAAAATACTGAGAATAACTTAGATATAGTATTTTAAGTATAACGATCTGTGTTCAATTGTGCAGCCATTTTAACGCCCCTTTCTTTCTTTAAGAAAAAGAAACAATTTTCTGACACAAAAAACAAAACAAGAAACCCTTTTCATTAAGTGGGTTAAACTATTCAAGACCATTAAAAGTTGCTGCTTTTAAACAGAACATTGGTATTTTGAAGAAGGTGAAAAAAGCTATTTTATTGTAGGAATAACTGTAATTATATGTTTCCAAAAATGAAGAATAAACTTACAAAGTTGTATTGGAGACGGGTGTGTGATGAGTATGACGTTCTCAATATAACTAGAGAACGAAGACATTTTGAAACATTTTTTATTATGAGTCTTTTATTTAAGGCTTATGATTGTAGTATTTTGAACTGTCATTGGAAGCTCTTTAGTCAGAAATCAGTGTGTTAATATACGCCACTATTATTGCCTTTAATGACTGCAACCTGACAAACAAACCAGATTAATTATTTTTCATGATTTTTTAGTAAATCATTATTAACTTACAATATTTTAGTAAACAATAAAGTAAAAAAAATGAAATTTACCATGGTGAATCTTCTTGAGTGATTCAAAAAACTATCGAGGCTTGATGAATCTTCTGGTGTTTCAAGATTGTCTTCTGGATTATGCTTGCTTGCACCTTTCAGAACGCCATACCAACTCAACTGAGACTGTTGTTAGTAGCGATGTTTTAGTGTCTAGGAGTACGCAGTAACTTCAAAATTCTTCTCTTCTTCGCACTGATGAAAAGTGAATGAAAAAATATATTTTGAGAAAATTCAGCCAAAATATTTTGTGTATACAGCCTGTAATTTGTAGTTAACACTAAACTATTTACAAGTGACTGTAAAAAAATATTTTGTACTTTTTTTATGTGGCTGATGCAAAATAATGTTTTACTCCATATGAAATAATTATTGCTCACCACAGAAATTATGAAATGATTATGTATGGTTTGATCCGACATAAAATTATTACAAACACATATTTAGTAACTATACGAATGGAAACGTTTTGTATTCTACTCAAAGCTCATGTCACTGAAAGAAAAAATAATACACACGATGTAATTATTTTATTGTGTTTCACGTTCCTTAAAAACTGTGTTTGTTTCCCTTCGTTTTAGCAGTATTTGGACAGTGCCCATATATATATGCAGCCCTCAGTTGTCTGAAACGTTACTGGGGCACAAAAAGATCAGAACAAAATATAATTGTTTATAAACATGCTTGGTCT